>CM070018.1:4093219-4203219 GCA_036247105.1 Cirrhinus mrigala
ATTAGCTCCCTTTGCTCTCCGGGCTACGGCAGTTTATCAGCCAGCCAGATAAAATTGGTATTGGGATAAAGCTCACAATCTCCTCGCGTAATCCTATTTTTCCAGCGCTACCATGTATAATGGGCTGATAGACTGGAACTCGCCAATGAGGAAATCTGAACCTGACAAGGGGGAGACGCAGACAGGAAACGCCTCGCAGGCTTGTTTGAAGTCTTATTTTGAGGTGTCAGAAAATGATCCACGACACAAAGCTTCATAATGTGAAGAAAATTGTTTTTCACAGACGGAATGGAGTGCTTTTGGACGCTTACCAAAGCATTGTTTCAGATGAAATGTAATATTTACAGACCCCGCCCCCCTATAAAACAAGAATGAATGAACAAAGTGATGCGATAAACATGAATAATCACCCTGGAATAACAATCATTCAATAAATTAGCGTTCCGTGGCTTTCCAGTTTAAAGCATGTTCAGCTGTATTTACTGCACAACAAAAACAGCATGTTCTTATTGAGTATTTTGTCTTATTTTTCTTGCATTTCTTTAAAGATAAATAGTTACGCTTTACAATAAGGTCACATTAGTTAACATGAACTAACAATGAAAAATGTATTAAAGCACTTATTATTAAATAATAATGTTGTTCGTTTCAACATTTACTAATACATTATTAAAACCAAAAGTTGTATCTGCTAACATTATTTAATGGAAGCCAGGTAGCATCAACTAACAAAGAATAATAAATAAATACTGTAACACATGCATTACACAGTGATAGTTAATGTTATTTAATGCAAGAACTAATGTTATCTAATGTAAAGTGTTACCAATAAATTTCCATAAGAAGCAAATTTCTAAAACTTAAAACAAGTTTATTGTGTGTATATGTATGTCTTTTTATTTAACTTATTGGGATTAATGATAAAAAAAAAGAAAGAAAAAAAAAAAACAAACTAATTTTCAAACAATTTTGCCTAAATTTATTTATTTAAAAAAATAATTTATTTACATTTGTTTATTAAAATTTAAAGTGAATTTTTTATCATAAAAAAGAATTAGCAAATGAGTAAGAATAAAATAATTAAAATATGCCAACTGAGTAAGGAAATAATTAATTTTTTTTCAAACAATTTTTCCTACATTTATTTAAATGTATTTATAAACATTTAAAGTGAATTTTTATAATTAAAATAAAATTTCCATAAAACAGAAATAACAATTTTACAAAAAGGCAAATAAATAAGAAAATAACTATTTATTTTCAAACTATTTTGCTCAAAGTTATTTACATTTATCTATCAAAATTTAAAGTAAACTTTTATAATTAAAAAGGAATTGCCAAGTGAGTAAGAATAAAATAAATAAGACAACTGTGTAAGAAAATAATTATTTTCAAACAATTTTGCTTATATTTATTTCTAAAAATTAAGCAAATTTTTACAATTTTTTTTTTTTTCAAATGAGTAAGAAAAAAAAATATAATACAAAAAAAGCCAGTTGAGTAGGGAAAAACCTAATTATTTTCAAACAATTGTGCTTATATTTATTTAAAGTCAATTACATAATGTAAAGTAATTTTTTTTAATAATAAAAACATTGGCAGATATTATTTTATTATATTATAATATTTTTTTTCAAATGCAAATTGAGTAAGAAAAGAACTAATTATTTTCAAACAATTCTGCTTAAATTTATTTCAATTTAAATGTTTATAAAGAATTGCCAAATGAGTAAGAATAAAAAAAAAAATTAAAAAGGCAATTGTGTAAGAAAATAATTATTTTCAAACAATTTTGCTTATATCCATTTATAAAAATTAAGTGAATTTTTATCATTAAAAAATAATTTTCAAATGAGTAAGAACAAAATAATTGTAAAACAAAATGCCAATGGAGAACTAACAATTTTACCTAAGTTTATTTACATTTATTTACAAAAAATTAGGTTAATTCGTTATAATAAAATAATAATACAAAACAATTGCAAAATGAGTAAGAACAAAATCATTTAAAAAATTGATTGAGTAAGAAAATAACTGCTAAAACAGTCGTTATTTTCAAATAATATTGCTTGAACTGATTTAAATTTACATTTATTTACAAAAATTAAAAGAGATTTAAACTGTTTAGGAAAGCAATGTTATATACAGGTGTTTTAGAATATTTCTGAAAACAGGGCAAAGATACTAATTAAGAAAAAGATTCTGCAGTGTGAGCATAAAATCTGCATGAAAAAAAAAATATATCAGTCTCAAGTCAACAGTAAATTTCACAGCAAACTTTGTATGGGTCAAAAATAGGGTTTTATTGAGTTTGGAGCCCACGGTCATTAGTCTCACTTTTCTGTCTGCTTCTGCGGTCTCAGGTGGCACATGTACCTCTTCGCCTCACCCATCTCTTAAAAACATGTCGGACGGTGCTCACGGAGGGATGGCAAAGGCATGTTTCACTGTCACCAAATCCCCTGTAAATAACCTCAACGGGAGCCAATGAATGTCACCGGGCCTCTCAAGAGATGACACAATAGCGGCGAGTCCCAATAAACTTCAGCCGAGCTTCTGAGGGGCTGGTGGGCCGATCGGCGCTTCGGAAACGAGAGGAAATCATCGTGTTCGTTGCCCGTCCCACCTCCCGCTGCAGATCAACATCTATTTAAAGATTTCTCACACTGCTTGAGTCATGACGAATGTTGTTTGGTAACAATACGACGTTCATTCATCATGAGATGATGAGGCATGAGAGCGAGAGCAGAGGTGCAGACGTGTCAGGTGCCTTTCTGCTCTCCGCTATTGTTTGGCTTTAATTCATGTCAGGCGGAGAGAAAAAACACTTTTAAGTTCCTTTATGCCAAATTAAGCACTTCTAAATAGGGCGTTCTGGGGGCCATTAGTTCCGTTAAGCACACCAGCAATCAAAGGTAGTTTTTGCTCTTTTGTCACTGATGGAGCAGGAATCCATAATGACACATAAATGTTGTGTGTCTTTATTCCATTCCTCACATACCCAAAGTCTCATACGAATATCCTTCCAGGAAAAGATAAATTATGTCAAGTGGGTTTAAACATAGTCATTAGTCATGTTAATATGCAATGACATCATGCCATTATGATGTCAGGGGAAATGTGAAAAGCTCAGTTTCTGCAGTTCAGATCTTGACATCTGCGAATAATGGCGTATTACTTGCCGAATTTCCTGCGTGTTATGTGTAGTTGCATCCAAATGACTGTGAGCCGTTTATCCATGTTCTACTCTATTTATTACATTTTTTTCCATTAAATGAAGAGTTCACTTAAACATGAAAATTCAGTCATAATTTACCCACCCTCATGTCATTCCAAACCTGTATGACTTTCTTTCTTCTGTGAAACACAAAAGAAGATTTGAAGAACGATGGGGTTCAAACAACATTGGGCCCTACTGACTTTTTTTTTTTTTTTTTTTTTGCAGTCCCTATTGATTTGTGCATGATGGTAAGTCAAACTCATTCAGATTTGGAGCAACAAGATGTCGTCAGAATCCTTTTAAGTTTGTGCTACAGACATGAGTGATACCTTAAATAGTGCAGTTTGTTGAGAAGAATTGCTATTTCTTTTTTAACCAATAAAATTTAAAATTAAAATGTATTTTGGTATATGTTAAAATGGATGAAAAACTTACACTGACTTAGAATGAAGGCCACATGTAGGGGCCAGAATATTATAGAGACTTGGAAGTGGTCTTTTTTGACTAGCAACCACCAAGCAACCACTCAGCAATCACCTAGCAACCACAAGAAATCACCTAGCAAGAATGAGCAATCACCTAGCAACCACAAGTAAACATGCAAACTGAGCAATCACTAGCAACATAGCAATCTAAACCAAGTACAAACTCCACAACAATCACTATGCACACAAGTAAACACCTAGCAACAATGAGATATCACCTAACAACTACAAGCTACCACTGAGCAATCACCTAGCAAGAATGAGCAATCCCCTAGCAGCCACAAAGCAATCATAAGTAACACCTAGCAACCATAAGCAATCACCTAGCAACCACAAGAAATCAACTAGCAAGAATGAGCAATCACCTAGCAATCACCAAGCGACCACAAGTAAACACCTAGCAACCATAAGCAATCACTGAGCAACCACCAAGCAATCACAAGCAAACACCTAGCAACCACGAGCAATCACCCAGCAAGAATAAGCAATCACCTAACAACCACAAAGCAATCACAAGAACAAAGTACAAAACAATCACCTAGCAACCACAAGTAAACACCTGGCAACCACGAGCAATCACCAAGCAAGAATAAGCAATCACCTAACAACCACAATCACAAGAACAAAGTACAAAACAATCACCTAGCAACCACAAGTAAACACCTAGCAACAATGAGAAATCACCTAACAACTACAAGCTACCACTGAGCAATCACCTAGCAAGAATGAGGAATCCCCTAGCAGCCACAAAGCAATCATAAGTAACACCTGGCAACCATAAGCAATCACCTAGCAACCACAAGAAATCAACTAGCAAGAATGAGCAATCACCTAGCAACCACCAAGCAACCACAAGTAAACACCTAGCAACCATAAGCAATCACTGAGCAACCACCAAGCAATCTCAAGCAAACACCTAGCAACCATGAGCAATAACCTAGCAACCACGAGCAACCACTGAGCAACCACTGAGCAACCACCTAGCAACCACAAAGCAATCACAAGTAACACCTAGCAACCACAAGAAATCAATTAGCAAGAATGAGCAATCACCTAGCAACCACCAAACAACCACAGGTAAACATCTAGCAACCACGAGCAACCATCAAGCAATCATAAGTAAACACCTAGCAACCATGAGTAATCACTTAGCAACCACAAGCAATCGCCTAGTAACCACAAAATTGATATTACCTAGCAAACACAAGCAATCATCTAGCAACCACAAGCATCACTTAGCAACCACGAGAAATCACCTAGCAAGAATGAGCAATCACCTAGCAACCATCCAGCAATCACAAGTAAACACCTAGCAACCATGAGCAATCACCTAGCAACCACTAAACAACCACCTAGCAACTACAAAATAAAATCTCACTTAAACACTTTATAAACCATATATTAACAACTAGGAAAACATTCAGAATTAACAAACTCTGATGGCAACTTATGGTGTGTGTGCACCAAAACCGAATTGAATATTTGCATCGCGCTTTCTCTCTATATTACACGTAGGATGTTTTTTGTCACTCACGCGAATAAAAACATTGCATAATACTCTCCTCCACTTTCTGACACAACCGGACTGATGTGTCAACAAGATGTGTCAGAGCTCTTTGCTGATTGGCTTTTACGTTTTAGGAGCTGGGTGTTCATTAAAAAAAAAAATAATAATAATAAAAAATAAATAAAAATCACATCTTACAAATTCAAACAAAATGCCTAACCCTAATTTCATAGTAGTTACATTTGTCATGAAATCTGGTAGGTCAAAACATCCCAAGAATTAATTTTCTACAGAAAACCAGCATAAAATAAGAAAATATATATAAAAACACATCAGGAAATATTAAGAAAAAAACTAGCTGTTCTTCGCAGTTCATTTAAAAAAACCCTCACGTACTGACATTCAAACTTTCAACTTCCAATTTTTGTATTAAAATCACTGGACTATAAAAAGATCAACAAGGCGTTCAGTGTCTATCCAAACACCTTAATCAGTTGTGCAAACAGGAAGTAAGCCTGGCAAAGTAACTTCTTTGTTGCATAGATGTTTTCAGCCTTAGGTGTGCTCTCAATATTGGATTTTTGTAAACTTTGTGCCAAAGCCTAAAACAACCCTAAGCGTACTTCAATGTTAACACTGTTCTTTTGCTTCCAGCAAGGGCTGGTATTTCCTTCAGGAAATGCAAATCTAGTTTTTACCCTATTATACCATGATTGCTGTTTCCTGTACGTCAAAATCCATTCCTGCAATGCGACTTTAACGGCTTAGCCGTAAAGAGAAATATCACCTCACCCAATTATTCCATGTGTGGCCGAAATACTATAAACTACACCTGCGCCGCTTTATAGAAAACCTGTTATGCGATACAGTGTCACAGCTCAAAGCCACACAATGAAGTTACTATGCTTTTACATGCTTTTACATACTTTTAAATTACCTCCAGATCCGAAGTTACTCCGTAGATCGAATTACTCACACGTTTCCCCCAACTGATACAGTAATACAGCTGGGAGAGTTTCATACTGATTTTGGCTGCGCCGCTTCGGCGTGTAGAAAATGGAACATTTTAGTCGGGGTAACCAATCCTCTTGAAGTTTGACGCTGGCCGTTCGAACGATCAACTTTTCCGAGAACTAACTTTTGAAGCACACTCATAAAGGTCACAGAGAGAGAAGTTTAACTAGGTGCCATAATGTGGCGAGAGAATAAAAAATAATGAGTGAGATAAATTATCATTAGATGGGCAAGGCCTTGATTTATCGTGATATTCTACAAATTTTGAAGGTATTAAGAGTGCCCTAAAAGAGCACATTAACAAGTCACATAAAAAGGCGAATTAAAAATCCCGGCTCTTTATGCGAGCGAGGTGAAGAGTCGTGCGAGAGATACAGTAAATCGTCCGCGAACGATAGTGTTTAACTTTCTCTCTGATGATATGCCTCGATGGGCGGTTCCCGTTTAAGTTTTGCCGCACCGGGTCATTTTTGGAAGCTCATTAAAGACACTTGCTAACAGGCCTCGTAAAATATGAACAGAAATTAGCGGCCGTAATTTGACAGAAGAACTAAGGCAACAATAATGATGGGAAATAAGGTGACAGAGACACGATAACGCTAATGCCTCCCTCCATTAGGGCTCCGCCAGAGCAAATGTCATTCATATTTTAGCGAGCGAACTCCGCTAATTGGCTCAAGCTCTCGTCTCCTGAATTAAATCTCCAGATTTCTCCCCTCACCTTTAAAGCTGAATCATTTGAATTCAAAAGAAAGCGCAAGTGACAGGGAATGAGTGTGGGAGAGGCAAGGATTGACGAGAGGGGGGGAAAAAAGAAACGGCTCTTTTTAATGAGATAAAAATCTTGCTTCTCCCCATTTCCCAGCTATAATTGCTGATTATGTTGTTATAGACTCTCAACTTCTCCGTCTTTCTTCTGGATCAGGATAATTTGGGGTGGCGTGACAAGGCTTCAAAGGCAGCCGGGAGCTCGCCGAGGCTCATTTAGGCTCCCCTACGCCAGGCCACAGGTACGGCAGAAAGGTAAACACCGCTTGCTTATAGGTAATTACCCCCTCGGCCCGAGCGGGTCTGATCAGCGCTAGCTGACCCCTCTCGTAATAACCCTTAAGGGCAAATTGTATTTCTTTTGACAGTTTAATTAGATATTCAGCAGTAGGGGCACAAAGCAAGCTAGGCCATGAATATTTAAATAGAGCGACACCAAAAGAGGGGGGAAAAATCATGAAAGAAGCCTCGGCGTACCGAATGACAGACAAGGGGATATTAAGCAAGTGATTCTAATCAATAATCTCTTGATCTCCTACATATTAATACACTGCCTGCTGGTGTTAGGCTCATAACAAGAGGGGTAGCAGGGCAAGAGGAACGGGGCGAGGACAGGCTGACAGTAGGAAACGGAGACAGAAGTGCTGCTCTGCGGGGGCGCCGCCGTCGTCCCGAGCCCCCCAGAGGGCACGCTAACCAACCAGAACAAGCCAACCCTCAGCCCTCTTCGATCTAATCCAATCTGTGAGATTGGCAGCTCTGGGCGTCTCCAGACTAGACCGTTATCTGATCAGACAATGTGGAGACATTTGCATGCAAATGAGGGACACGGACCACCCAGGGCCAATCAGGGCCCGAGACAGGGTGGGCATCCACCAATCGGATCCCCCCGGGATCTCCGGACACATCACTCACTTGTGGAGCGAACTTTACTAGTTCTCGGTCAACGGGGGTCACGGGCAGCCGATAAGGGATGAACACCGTAGCATTAATGTCCAAAAGATGCGCTGATCTATAAACATACATAATTTACCATAGAGGGGATTCCGGAGTGAAGATGCTCTCGTGTATTAAGAAGAGTGAAGGGAAGGAGAGATGATAGATTAATTACGGCTTAATCCACTGGAGTTGGTTTGCTCTGCCGTACCGAGGGACGCAGCATCCGGTTCATTTATAAAACCCGTGGCAGTGGCACCTTATTAGAGCTGATGGGTCTCCACACTGCTGCTGTGCTTTATAAGAGGCAGGACATGTTTTATGAATTAATGTTCCTCATGTTCGCCTACAGTTCTGTAGACATGCCAGGGTTTTTATAACCCCGCTCGGAGCTTCACATCTGCGTAATGAGACGTGCGAGAGAAGAAGACCGGCTCTCCTGTTGAAATCCGGCTACTGTAGGAGAAGGGTCAGCGTCCCGTCCTCCTTGGGAACTGCATCGTAAGACATAAGCGCGCATACATATTCATACGGCAACTGCAAGGTCAACGGGCAACGCTAATATTGCTGCATTCGTTTATAGCGTGCGCCAAGAACTGACACTGAAACGCTAATGGAAATTGAGTCTGAGGATGTACTAGTTTGCAACTGCTGGCGAAATTGAAATTAATTTAAAGTTAAGCTCGTTCCAAAACCTAGCGAGCATAATTTAAGATGGCACTGCGTCTGTCCTTTACGAAGAACACAATCCCAAAATGCATTGCGCCAGCTACTGCAAGTATACAAAAATAAATCAGTATAAAAAAAAAATGTATGCATTACTAAGTTTTGGAAAAGAGCCTTTACAATAAATAAATATCATGTTCAATTTCAGTTAGGCTGGTAGAAAGAAACTAGATACTAATGCTGTCATTCCAATTTAAGCATCATGTGATAAATGGAAGATGTCAACATTGAGGTTACCATCATCCCATGACTATGCATGTCCAAATGTCGGGAATAACAGAGCCCTCCTTCCCTCTACGGCGAGCCGTAATCCCGCTCTACTCTCTCAGGCATGGTTAACATGAAAACAAATGACTGCGGTTGGCCGGAGGATGTTTGACAAGCAGCAGTGAATAACCACAGCAAGGCTGGAGATATTCTTGGCCGCCTGCATCGTGAGAAAATGTGGCTTTGCTCAGGAATATTCTGGGGGAAGACCAAAATCTGGAAGCAATTACAAAAGACTCAAAACAAGTAAATTCCATATTACCTCGGTGGACGTTGTAGAAGGGTGGCTGGCGAGGTGTATTTTGGTGAGGTTTACTTTCTGGAGCTTAGCAACATAAATTTGTTGTCACCGAACTATTAAACACAGCGGACACATGTTGGCAGGGTCCGAAGGAAAGGTGCATGAAACTGATCATAGGATAGCCCATGTAATAATAAGGGAAATGGGCCCGCTGTTGGACTTTAATGTCCCCTGACGACACTCAGCTGTCAATGGCCTCCACCATCGCCAGGATGCATGGCGGCTTCTGCCAGAAACACAGGATTTATCCTCCTTCACATGGAGCCAGTGAGAGGAAATGCCTACAGTCGGTGGGAATCCATAAAGGAGGGATGGGAGAGAGAGAAAAAATAAGATGAAGGGAACGAGAACGAGTGGAAACGGAAAAAGTCGTGGGAGGAAGGCATGGGATGAGATACAGGTATCCTCCGCGCTCTTAAAAAATATAACTAACATCCTTCAGCTGCTGATAGAAGAGACAAAGCCTATCTGGGAATTTCGCTTCTCAACTCCTGGACTTGGAACGGTGATTTAAAACCGGGTCAGATTTCATACAATAACATGCGCACACCTGGTTAACACGTTAGCCGATACTTAACAGTTGTAAATCTGCAGTTTAATAGATACATGGCAAGGTTATTTACTACCATTTTCCGTCAATAGGGACAGCACAAAAGATATGAAACGCTGTGTACGACTTTAGAAAAACCATATGTTCCCTTTCTTGTGCGTTTCGAGCGAGTCTGAGAGAGTGCTCGGTAACTTGATATTTCCCCGTACCTATGGGAGAGAAAACTCGGAGACAAAAAGATCAAATGATGAATTTCCTGCTCTCTTTTTTTTTGGCTTTTTCCTTCAAGCTCTCCAAAGTCGCTCAGCTGTGGCTCATGTTTGAGCAATAAATGCTCGTGGTTCTAATCCTACCCCAACATAAACACTGTATACGTTTACAATTGACTTGAACTTGAGCATTAGCCGCAATAAATCAGCGCAGTTATGCAACCATACGCATACTGCAGCCCCAAGCTCTCAGCACTGGCGTAGTAGAATAAAGCAAGCTTTGCGTTATGCATAACAACATCTTTTAACCGTGGTAAATCCACTGTAACATAGGCCTCTTGTGGCTTATTGGTAAAGTAAAATGGCTGCAAAGGCAATATGATAAAAAAAGTTATTACATTTTTACATTTGCTGAAGCAAATCAGAGAGACACTTACTCATGGAAAAAGTTTCCGGCATAATGTAATGTCAGTGCGTTGCTGTGCAGGAAGAGTAAATGTAAGTTTTTTTTTCACCTGTTTTACCATCTACCAAACAAAAATCATAAATCAGATCAGTTAAAAAGTAATACCACATACACACACATACATACATACATACATATACATATATATATATATATATTTATTTATATTTATATTAAATAATGTTACAAAGAAAGTATTTTTTTTAAAAGGAAAAAAAGGGTTTTCACAAAAAAATAACCAGCACAACTGTTTTCAACACTGATTTAAAAAATAAATAAATAAATAAATAAATAAATCTGAAAATTTGCATCACAGGAATAAATTACATTTTAAAATATATTACAACATAAGTCAGTTATTTTAAATTGTAATAATATTTTACAATTTTAATTGTTTTTATTGTATTTTGGATTAAATAAATGCAGCCTTGGTGAGCAAACTTTTGAAGTTTTACATTTTTACATTTTCTGAAGAAAATCAGAAAGACACTTAACTCATGGAAAAGCTTTCGCCATAATGTATTCACCTGTTTTGCCATCTATCAGAAAAAAAAAATAAATCAGTTAAAAAGGTAATATCACAATTTGCCTCAAACAACATGATTTAAGGAATTGAGGTGAGTCTGCAGCAAATCTAAAAAAAATAATAAATAAATAAATAAATAAAATAATAATAATAATAAATTGTTTTAAAAGAGCAAATAATAAAATAAATAAATAAATAAATAAATACATACAACAACAACAACAACAATAATAATAATAAAATATGTACTGGAATTAAATAAACGCAGCTTTGGTGAGCAGAAGAGACTTACTTAAAAACATTTAAAAAAATTACCTTATTATCTAAAACTTTTAAACAGCAGTGTTTATTTATTTAAAAAAAATAATAAAAAAAATTAAAAATATATATATAATAATAATAATAATAATAATAATAATAATAATATATATATATATAATATAATATATATATATATTTTTTTTTTTTTTTTTTTTTTTTTTTTTTAAAAAAGAAAAACTGTTTTTAAGTTTCAACTGTTTTCCAAAACAAAACAAAACAAAAAAAAAAAAACCAGCAAATTAGAGTAATTTCTGAAGGACCATGTTGCACTGAAGACTGGATTAAAGATGCTGAAAAATCAGCTTTGCATCAGAGGAATAATTTACATTTTAAAATATATTACGACATGAATCATTTATTTTAAATTGCAATAATATTTTACAATTTTATTTTTATTTTATTTTTTTACATTGAATAAAGGCAGCCCTGGTAAGCAAACTTTTGAAAGGTACTATATATATATATATATATATATATATATATATATATATATATATATATATATATATATATATATGCAAGAGCTTTTTAATAATGGCTTCAGATGTTGCTAATCAAATCCAAACACATTATTGAACCATTAAAAAAACTGTTGTTTTATAGATCACAATTTCTCTGTGAAAATAAATGGCAAAGCTACTAAAAACAACAGCAAACGCATGAGGCTGTTTTGAGGCGTGTTTACCGTCGTTACGTCTGTAATCAGCAAGCGAATAGCTGTAAAGCGCGTTAGCGCGGGTGTGATAGTCAGCCATCAGCACTTGTTGCCGAGCATTTCACGCCAAGTGCCACAGCAATATGGCTGACAATTCTCTTGACAGAGGGAATGAGGGGATGCGTGACACATGTAAATACGAGTATCGCTCTCACACGCACATTACACCAAACACACGAGTCCCCCGGGAGCACGTAATAACCGGGCACGTTTATTCTTGATTTTTTTTCTTCTACACCCCATTACTGCCTTATCAGAGACTCAGTTCTCCTGTAATATGACAGTTTGAAAAGAAACTGAGAGCTAGGAAGGAAAAAAAAAACAAATAAAACACACATAGCGTACTTGTGTTTGTCAATCATCACCTATACATCAAAGTAAGGTTCAGCAAGTCAGAATTGACTGCAAGTATTAATAAAAAAAAATACATAATCATTTAGATTATTGGAGTGGAAACATACGGGGGCAAAAGATTCACGGTGAGAAATGAAATCAATTAAGACAGCGAACCTGAATGACGTTTTTAATATAAATAAATGGGCCATCGGGGAACGTTCCCCCATTACGTGTCAGGAAAAGTTAGATTAGGAGGGTTGTGTTGCACAAACGCATGGAGGTTTTCCCGCTGATATCAGCCTGTCTCGGGCGGAGCTATTCCCTGAAGCGAGGTCTCCCCAGCAGGCTTCATACGGCCGCAGAAAGGCCCTCTGGCTGTGAGCTGCATTTTTAATGGGGATTATATACACAAGACTGTGATATGCTGAACAGCATTATGCAGGTTAATATTTCTCTCACATTCCACTGAAGGTCTGACCGGTTGTATGGGATGGGAAATATCGGTGTATATGTTTTTGCACTTCAAAGTCCCACAAGAGACAGTTTCATGGAGACGTGTCTGTTACATGCATCTGCATTTAATTAGTCAACTTCAAATCATGAGCATAAAAAGCATGCACAAAAAAAAAAAAAAAAAAAAAAAGAAACTTATGTCAAAAAGACTGTAGAATAATGTTAACCAACGGACAAATAACTATTTAGCAAATTCTGGCTCTATTATGGCTAGTTTTCATGATATAATCAATTTTTACTAAAATGAATGTATATAAAATAGATTATGTTTAATATATTAACTGTTATTATAAAGTTATAGAATTAAAATGATTTAATATACATGTGCATGAGTTTATTATGTAAATAATATTACATATACATATATATATATATATATATATATATATATATATATATATATATATATATATATATATATATATATATATTATTAAATTAGTCATAAATAATATTAATTAATAGTGTCACTTAACATTTTATTAATAGTGTCACTTAACATATACATATATATAACATATATATAACATATATATACACACAACATATACAACAATATATTATATATATATATATATATATATATATATATATATATATATATATATATATATATATATATATATATATAAAATCAGAAATGTATGTAATGTTATGTATGTAATATTATAAAATGTATTTTGTTCAATAATGAAAGAGGACCTTTTATCTATCTATCCATCTATCTTTATTTATTTGTATGTATTATCAATATTCATTATATATCACTAATTAAAAAAATGTATAATAAACGATTACTCGCGATTAAATGCGATTAATTGCTTTCAAAATAAAAGTTTGTTTACATAATATATGTGTGTGTACTATGTAAATGAATTATGTAAATAGCATTTTTCTTAAATATATACATGCATGTGTGTGTTTATATATACATAATAAAAATACACAGTACATACACATATATTACATATACACAAACTTATTTTGCATGCGATTAGTACAGATTAATCATATCATATCACTATATAATTTGTAATTAAATGACATTCGTGATTGATCACATTTAAGTTGGACTGATAAGGCATCCGCATAAACGAAAATATTTGCCTCCCAAAAACTCACAATATACAGTTAATTTATTTCAAGGTTTTAAGAATTAAGTTGTTTTTTGTTGCTTTTTTATTATGCAGGAGTCAAGTGAACCCAACATGATGCCATACTCTTAAAAGTGTGCAATATATCATCAGAAAAAGAAAAAACTAAAGTTTTGATATCATACCTCATTAAGATATTATATGCTTCTCTTTTCCTCTTTTTGTCTAATTACGTGTCGACGCTCATGCGGTACCTGGGGACGGAAGGCGAGCTACAGTTGTGGCAGCGCTGCACACCCTACAGATGACCTCTTTTCTCATTAAGAGCCCGAGCCTCACCATTTATCTTCCCCATCAGAGCTGCTTCACACGGACCGCACCGACAGACACTGCTTCGTAATTATGCCAAATATAAATTTACAATGAATAATGAATACAGCTGCATTAACGCTGTCCTTACTGCTGTGAATCACACCTGCTAAAGACAAGCTGCTTTCAGAGAGAGTTGCTGCTTTATGCCCAGAACTCGCTCACAACATCCCTCAGATTGAGCTACGGAAATCTGTATTTGATGGGTCATGACCTGAAATGAGGCAAATATAAAAACATGCAATCATGCATGTGTAGCACACCAAAGTAAATAAGCTTATCAATGCCTCACATTTCTTTTGTAATGGCCATGGAAGGTCATGCATTCATCGGAAACTCCTCTGCCACTTAGGCTATGTAATTATCAAAGTTAAATAAACCCAAATGGTAAATACAAAACACTAAACATGATTTGTGCTAACTATAATGTTGTTGTTTAGTGAATTATTAGCTTCTGAGGGCATGAAACCAATGCAGTTCAAAAGATATTTAGATGCCTATGTCTGGTTTGTAATTTTGCATAATTTTACATATATAGCCTAACTTACATGTATTGGGCTATATATATTACCATGTATTAAGGATATCAAACAATATGAATGAGATCAAACAGTCAAGCAGCAGTCATGACTATGATTGTCAGGGAATGCATGAGCTGATAAAATATATGCTTTCAAAGTCATTTTCGATAAAGGTGACTCAAATTAAAAATAAAATAAAATAAAAGGAAAAATGCACTTTTGATTAAAAAGTGACTGTCAAATTCATAAATTTAAACAAACAAACAAACACTGCTTTAAGTTGATAGTTGATATATATAGCCTGAAATGTGTTTTATTTTTTTCTAAAAAGGAAATGCCATTTAAGCCATTTTGGGGAAAAAAGGCTGTAAATAAAATAAAATAAAATAAAATAAAAAATAAAATAAAATAAAATAAAATAAAATAAAATAAAATAAAATAAAAAAAATTTAAGTAACTTTTGATTAAAAAGTGCCTGTCAAATTCATACATTTAAACAAACAAAAATAAAAACTTAAGTAACTTAAAATTCATAAATTTAAACAAACAAACACTATTTTAGGTTAATAGTTGATATACAACCTTATGAAATTTGTTTACATTTTGTTTTCCAAAAAGAAAAAAGGCTGCCAAATTCATGAATTTAAAAATAAAATAAAATAAAAGTTTTAGGTTGCTAGCTGGTGTAGGTAATAATTCTCAGGGAATGCATGAGTTGATGAAATGCTTTCAATGTGGTCACTTTGGATAAAAGTGGCTCCCAAATAAATAAATAAATAAATTGAAATGAATGAATGAGTGAAATAATACACTATATTTTAGGTTGCTAGTTTTTCCAAAAAGGAAAAATGCCATTTAAGTCATTTTGGAAAAAGTGTCTGCCAAATTCATAATATTTTTTAAATAAAATAAAATAAAATAAAATATATATAAAAAAAATCTTTATTTCTAATTTTTCTGGAATTTATATTAATGGTTTAATTAAATTTTGATAATCAAAAAAGATTCATAATCAGTTTCACTGATAAAACTTTAACAATTTAACAACATTTTGTAATGAAGTAGCATATGAAACGGTCTGTGCTTTATTATTCACAGACACTAGTTCATATCATGATTTAAGTGCACATCCCAGCTTTCTAAATTCCATGACATTCCATGTTATACAGTAAATTCCATTTTTACGACTGGATTCCGCGGTTCTGTCCACGTTGTCCGCATTGCAGAAATCACAAGGCCCCAGTGCCAAATCTGGGTTATACAGCAGAGTAACACTACTTGAATCTGATTATTTCTATAAGCGAATCCATCAGTGGCCATCTCAGGTTAAAGATCTGAGGTGCACTAACAGCGAAAGGTGATCCGTCCAAAGACGAAGGAACCAGCGCTAAGAATAATCTCCTTAACCCAGAAAACTACACCACATCACTGCTTAGAATGTAACACCGCCTCAGGCATCATTTTCCACTCTTCCTGTCTTTCTCTCTGCCTGTGTCGTTCTCTCAGGCCCACAGGCTGTGGTAGACCCCGTTCCTCACAGGTTCAGGAGTTCACAGCGGGGTCTGTAGGAAGAGGAACAGGCCGTCTGCTAGCCCTGGCATGTGCGCCTCTAATTGCACATCATTGGCATAATGCTATGCAGAAGCATGCTGACTCGAGATGTACAGGAAATACACGCGCTCTCAAACAAACAATTAGCAGGGGTTTGCATCCATGCTAAATATGCACTGAATATAATTCACAGGTGCATATTCATATTTTTGACATTGCCAGAATAATACATTTTATGCAAAGCAGGTGGGTTTCTTTAACTACGGGCTCCCTTAAAACACACACTACTTTATAATGTCCAATACATCACAGGAAACTTTTGTCGTTCATAAACAAATATCATTTCCATCATGTCTCAAATGATCATTCATTCATGAAAATTAAAAATTAAATTTTTCATTTTTTCTTTTAATAAAACAGCCTAATTTCACAGTTATCATTTTATGCATCCTAATAAAAGTAAATAATATTTCAACAATCAAAGCCAGTGTTATTTTAGTATAACTGAGATACTTGTGTGGATATGAATATTTTTAAACATCTTTTATTTTTTCAGATTTTTTTTCTTCATTTTAGTTTTTGTTTTTTCGCTAATTTTAAAGTTTTTGTCATTTTTTAGTTTTTTTTTTTTTAATGTTTCTGTAGGTTTTATTAATTATATTTCAGTTTCAATTTGAGTTATTTTAGTCATGTTAAACGTCAGATTAAAATGATGACTGCTATCTTGCCAACTAGTTCAAAAAAAAAAACTTTATTTAAAGAAAAAAAAAATTCAGTTAATGTTTAGTTAATTTCATGTAATAAAGTTGTATTATTTATTTAATTTCAATTTCAGTTTTAGTTTACTTTAAAACCCTGAATCGCATCGATTGGAAATTACACAAAAGAAAATATTCTGTTCGCAAATATCATATTATATTTAATCTCAAGCTCTCATCCTCAGAAAACAAGTATACTAACTTGTCAACAAAAAAAATATTTTGTAGATATTAATAATTGTAATGTGTAATGAAGATTTCATGCAAATTTGATTAAAAAATGATAATTTTCACATAATATTTTGGCAGCCCCCTTTTTTTTTCCCCCCCAAAATAACTTCCAACCTTAATAGTTGTTTGTTTGTTTGGTTATTTATTTATTTATCTATCTATCTATCTATTTTTACGCAAATTTGGCAGCCACTTTTTAGCGAAAGTGACAAACTGCATTTTTCAATATTCAGGGGAAATTTTATTTTATTTTATTTTATTTTAATTTAATTTTGCAGCCACTTTTTTCCAAAATGACTTCCATTTTGGAGAGATAGATAATAGCTGTTTATTTATTTATTTATACATAAATTTGGCAGCCACTTTTTAGCAAAAGTGACTTAAACTGCATTTTTCAATTTTTGAAAAAATAACATAAAATAAAATAAAATATTATTTAACTTTATTTTATTTTTATATTATTTCATTTTATTTCATTTGATTTTAATTAATTTGGCAGCCAAAAAAAAAATAAATAAAAATCATGAGGCCCTATATAAACTATCAACATTAATAGTTGTTTTTGTTTGTTTGTTTGTTTATATATATTTACATGAATTTGGCAGCCACTTTTTAGCAAAAGTGACTTCAACTGCATATTTTAAGTTAAATAAAATAAAATAAAATAAGATAAAATAAAATTATTTTATTTTATTTTATTTTAGGCAGCCACTTTTTTTCAAAATGTTTGAGCCATAGAGACACTATTTTATCATTTAAAAAATGTCCTTACTAGTTCATGGTAATGTGACCTTCATTATATATATATATATATATATATATATATATATATATATAATATATATATATATATATATATATATATATATGTATATATAAGATGTAAATAAAGATTTTTTGGATTCAAAATCATCTCTTGGGCCTGCAACTGAAAAAGCAAAACAAAACAAAAAACACCCAGGTATAAACTGCTAAAACGCATCCAGATCACGTAACTTATTCTTGAGCGACAAAGTGAATTGTAAGTAAACTTTTCAAGCACTCAAGTCAAACGTCTTTTACTTTTCCTTCTTCATTCGAGCACGATATGCCTTAATAATAACATTTCAACTGGGCCCGAGTGGAAAATCCTATTATCAATTACGGATGTCACCGCGGGACGGAGCGGCGGCCCGGACTAGGAGGCGCGTGCGCGCTGCGAAAATTAGCTCCGGCGCTTCCTCTCCGCCTGGAGGTGCGGAGCGGGGGATTATCGGTAATCCCCGAACCTCCTCTCACTTACCCACATCGCTCCCTCTACAGCCGGGGCAAATTGTTTTCACGCTCCGGCCCGGCGCTCGCTGCTAAAGACCTGCCTTTTCATCCAATAACATCAAAACAAAAGGCGGAGGAAAGGCTAGCATCTGCCATTAGCGGCAAATTGTCTCCAGCATTTCTCTGGGACCCGCTGCTGTCTTTCATTTTCCTGCTCCCCCTCTGATGGAAGTTACGTGCCACTTTTTAGTCTTGAAAGAAAAGGAGGGAGGAAAACAGCAGATTATTGATTCGCTTCTGACGAGGAGACCAACCTAAAAGCCCCAATGAATTGTCACTCATTATTGAAATTACTGAACACTAATTAAACTGGCAGCTGAACTCCCAGCAGGCCCGGCTCATCTGAAGCTAGAATTCAGCTCCGTGGACAGAGAGAGAAAGCGTTCGCCGCTACACGGATGTTAATGAGCTCGGTTTGCCTCGCTCCCCCCAACGCTCTTTCTCCTTGAATCGCTCCCTCTTTATATGTAAGCTTGAAGTAAAGGTAGCGGCGCTCTTTGAACGGACCTTGGCGTTCGCAGAGAATGCGCGCTTCAGGCTCGCTTTTCAAAGGCCGCCATTAACCTACTTCATCAGCCAGGCACAATAAAGCAGGGCGTGGAGCCGAAAGCTATACGTGACACAGCATTGCGTGCCGCTTTAATGCGTACAATTGTGAAGTGCGAAAACCGGAGCGGAAATCTGATGGGAGGTGTGCGCCGTAGACCTACGCCTATACTGAATCGTTTAACACACACAAGAATCGAGAACTCCCACACTGCTAATGCTGTAATGGATACGGGTGGGAAATTTCATTCACTTCGCAGCTTTAACAAACGGATACGCTGCTGACACGTGTGTTAGAAAGAGAATTTTTTAACCCTAAAATGCATAAATAAAATGAAGCCTATTGTACATTTACATGATTCTCTTTATTATACTAGTAGGTGACTTTACTAATGCAATAATATGATTTTTAAATTAATATCTGTTCAAACTGACTATTGGCTATTGTACTTTACATACTTAAATAACTGAAATAATTGACATTTATGTTGCTTTAGAGTACATAATATATTTTGTATTTATTTTCATTTTATAGTAAAAATGTACTTACAATACATTTGGGAAAAATATGCTGCATTATCAAAAAAAATAATGTCATAACAAATAAATACACTTGTGTAAGATTTAATTGGAAACTATTTTCAAATGTAAAGAAAGGATAAGCACCACATTGAATTAAGCATAATTTTTTTTTTTTTTTTAGTAGAAAGACAAAAGTATAATTTTTTTGTTGTTGTTTTTGTAGTAATTATTGTTTTATTTACAACTTTAATGCATGATAAGTTTTGACCTTTGTGACCTTTCTATAACAAAAATAAAAAGTATTACAAAATATTTTATTAAAATTAAAAAATATAGAAGGTAATTTTTCTATATAGCATAGAAAAATTATATTTAATAATCTTAATTTAAAAATCTATATTTTTTAAGAAAAACATATTAATGGCAAAAATAAGTAAATAAAAGTATTTTTTAATGAAAATTAAATAAATACATGAATATATACACATTATATTTATAGTAAAAGCCATTTTATTATTATTATTATTATTATTATTATTATTGCTATTGCTGTTGTTGTTTGTTTATTTATTTGGTATATTATAGCAGTGATAAAAATGAAAATGGCATTAAAATGTTTTTTTTTTTTTAATATAAAATTGTCTATATTTTTGAAGAAAAATACATGTTAATGCCAAAAAATAAAGTAAAATAAAAAAAGTATTTTTAATGAAAATTAAATAAATACATGAACATATACATTATGTATAGTAAAGGTCATTTTACATAATTTGGAGAAAAAGGACATTTAATAATAATAATAATAATAATAATAATTATTATTATTATTATTATTATTATTATTGTTGTTTATTTATTATGTATGATATTATATTGTACTGTTTATTAATATATAATACTATATATATATTCTTTGTTTAATTTATTTTATTGTTTAAAAAAAGAACACTGAAAGCAGTAATATAATGCTATTAAAATATTTTTATCAAAATATCAAAATGTATATATATTTAAAAAATATAATATTTTTAATGGCAAAAACTTAAGTACAATAAAAAAGTTTTTTTTTTATTAAAATTAAATAAATGCATAATACATACATTATATATAGTAAAGATCATTTTACATAGCTTGGAAAAAAATCTAATTCTAATTATTATTATTATTATTATTATTATTTAAACTACTTAGTCATTTGTCTATTTAATTGGGATATTATTGTAGATTTTATTATTTTCAGTTGTTATTTTTAGATTTTCGTTTTTTAATTAATTTTATGATTTTAAAAAAAGAACACTGAAAACAGTAATAATTAAAATGCCATTTTAATCTTTAAAAGCCTTTAAATCATATTTTGCAAATATTTTTCTTTTATTTCGCACACACACACACATCCTAGCATCCCTTTGGGATCCACAGAGCCCTGTCAGAAAACCCCCCGGTTTAGATCCTATGAAGCCGTACAGTCATTCAAGTGCAGACGAGAGCTGAAGTGCCGTCAGAACCCTTGCTGGAAGGAATAAGATGAAGACAATGTGGAGCAGATCATCTGTGATCCAGGGCAAGAACGAAGCGCATACAACAACTACAATAACCAGCTAGTTCAGCTGTGTGAAAATGTCACCTGTGCTCTCTCTCTCTCATTCCCCATTTTCCCGGGCCGAGATGATGCGGCTTTCCTCAGCATCCGCACACATCGCCCTGCATCCCTGCAGGAAAATGCCCTTTAGAATAAACGCATCCTTTATGGCGCTATTTGAAGACAGCTTTCCTGAGAGATTCCTCTCCAGCGCAATTCTCCAGAAATGTAGCTCCTTCACCCCGGTAAATAGCACTACACTCGAGCTCTCTGGCAGCAGTCCATGTTTATTAGAAATTTTGACTTTCGGGGTGTTTTCTCAGCCTTTTTTTTTTTTTTTTTTTTCCTCTCCCCCTCTTTTTGAAAAGCAGGCCTTGTTTTGAAAATCAACAAACAGAAACCTGGCAATGTGTGCCTCGTTTTATCAAATGGTACACAGCTTGGTAATGGTCTCCCCTGACAATTCCAGCTAATCTATGCTGATGACCACAGGGACGGCGATGATTGTCATGTTAGTAGAAAAAAAAAATCAGAACAATCATGTTGCGTCAGTTCTACCATTAAAAGACTTGCTTCTCTGCAAATTTCTGCACGCAGTAATTAATACTCTGGGGCTTGCCTTCACCAGACTGGTACTCCAGGCAACGAGATGCCACTCACCTGATAATTATTTTAGGAAACCATGCACAACTGAATGTGATTGACAAATGCAACATTGCTGTAATTGCCTGAAGCGTACAGCGAGGGAGGGAGAAGGAGAGAGAGAGAAAGCGAGAGAGAGGAACAAGGAGTTAATGCCGCACTGTCAAATGAAAGAGAAACTAAAGAGGAAGTCCTACAGAGATCTTGTCATTCTCTACAACAAAGGTGGACACTTACAGGTGTAAGGTCAGACGTATTTGCTGAGTGCCACTTCTGATTCTGCTATCAGACGTGCGTGGGAACCGGCGTCGGAAATGACTTTGAAACGGCAGGCTGCCGAGCTACAAGGCGCTCTATATTATTTGAAGTAGTTCAACTACAGGCAAGCTACTGCTTTGAAAAAGTAGACTACGCTACAAGTTTGTAATGAAAAGTAGCTGTTAAGGGAGTAATATGTTTTGTAACCTTCTAATGCATGCTTAAATAGCATCCAAACCACTGCCACACCTCACAATAATTCTATTTGACGGTCCTTTTCATGCCACTATATTTTTTTAAAAATGTATATATAAATATTGTACATAAGCATGTTTAATTTTTTTTCATAATTATGTAGGCAAAATCAAATGGATGTTAGCATAATGTATTTTGACATAGACAAAAAAAAAAAAAAAAAAAAAAGTATACACAATTTTTATAAAATTGCTAGTAAATTTCCCAGTTAATTACATAGAAACATTCAAGTAACACTGAATTATTAAACTTACGATTTTTAAGAAAGACCGACTTTATTGTTTGGTAAATCTGTCCACAATTTGAGACATCACTTCTATTTTATTTAATTTTATTTAATTTTATTTTAGACTTTACATCTTGGTACATCTGTCCACAATTTGAGACATCACCTCTGAAACTCGATTTAATTTAATTTTCTTTTATTTTGTAGACTTTATATCTTGGTAAATTGTAAATCTGTCCACAGTTTGAGACATCACCTCTGAAACTATTTTATTTTATTTTATTTTATTATCTGTTTTATTATCTATTTTATTTTATTTTATTTTATTTTATTTTATTTTGTTGACCTTACATCTTGGTAAATCTGTCCACAATTTGACACATCACTTCTGAAACTCTAGATGATTTTACTTTATTTATTTTTTTTCATTTTATTTTACTTAATTTTATTTTGCAGACTTCATATCTTGGTAAAGTGTAAATCTGTCCACAATTTGAGACATCACCTCTGAAACTTTAATTAATTTAATTTTCTTTTATTTTTTTTTTTTATTTTATTTTAATATCTTGGTAAATCTGTCCACAATTTGAGACATCACTTCTGAAATTGTAGATGATTTTACTTTGTTTTATTTTTTTAATTTAATTTAATTTTATTTTATTTTGCAGACTTTATATTTTGGTAAATCATAAATCTGTCCACAATCTGAGACATCACCTCTGAAACTTTATTTTATTTTATTTTATTTATTTTATTTTGTTTCTTGGTAAATCTGTTTGATCTCTATTTATATTATATATTATATAAAATTATATATAACACAGAAAGAAAAAAATATGTATTTTTTTAGTATATATATATATATATATATATATATATATATATATTCAATAATATAATATAATATAAAATATATAAATTTATAATATACGATTATTACAATTTTATTAAAATTCGCCATTTATAAAATAGATTCATATCATTTAAATACATAAAATAAATAAACAAACAAACAATAAATAGATAAAATAAATAAATAAAGTGGTTTAACAATTAATAACTTTTGTGGTTTAATAATTAATGCATCAGAAAGTGATTATATTATTTAATTATTGCAATAAGAATAATATTTATTTGCATAAAAAATTTGAGCGTCTTAATTAGGGCAACTACATTAAACTTACTGTAAAACATACAAACAACAAAATACAGTAATTCATAATGAATTTATGTGCTACTGTCCATCACTATTATGAACTAGATTGATTATACTGGCACAAAAAAGAAAACCAAAACAAATCTCTGTAAAGATTCAGTGATTCAGAGAATCATTTTAACCTGAACAAACTGATTCACTAAAATGAAACTGAGAGAGAATATTCAGGGAGAGCAATACTATACATCAATGAACCAACCAACCAATTTAAAAATAAATAATATTAATAAATAAATAAACAAACTTTTTTTTTTGCTACTCATTAAAATAAAACTTGCTGAAAAGCTACTCTGGTTTAAAAACAGCCGCACTCCTGAAAAATGCAGTAAAGTTACTACTTTTAGATTGCTCCTCCCCAACACTGATGGGAACACAGCAGTTGTATGGAAAGAGAATATATGTTTGAACTTATGGAGCTGCTGCCTGCGTCAGAGAGTTTGAAGTCTGGCTTTAGACTCTTAACAAGCACGGAACGGCAGACTGGTCGTGCCTCTTAATTTGGGACTGGATATCCCCAGGCCCCAGTCAATGTGGGCTTCAGAATTGGGAGCAGAGCGATTGAAATGTGGTGGAAGGGAAGCCTGGTCTACCCGCAGAATCTAAAACATCCAGGACTGAGCCAGAAAACTGGGCTACCTACATCCAGTGCATCAGGGATCACGTCCAATTCCAAAGTGCATAAATTCATTTTAATGACGGCTTTGCTGGGAAGTGATTTGATCATGACATGCATATTTTGGAGGTAAAGCCACATTGCAGGAACTGGATTAAGGGAACGTTCTTTTGGCCTGTTACTACAAAAGAAGCAAAGCAGATTAGGATATGAACATATCCTTCATAAAATATAATGCAGATGATTTAGACAAGTTATTTAACCAGTTGATCCAAAGAATCGGCCTGGAGTTCACAAACTCTTTGTACCACACAATATTGATTTTTTAAAATATATTCAGACATATTAAAAAAAAAAAAGAAAAAGAAAGAAAGAAGAAATAAAGAAGAAGAAAAATAAATAAATAAAAATTATTTCTATCCGTTTTGAAGATGCATAAAAAGAAAAAAACTTTTTTATATTGATTTAATATTGTGACATTATGACATTATGACATATATATATATATATATATATATATATATATATATATATATTTACCAAGATATAAAGTCTGCAATCAAAATAAAAAAATAAAATAAAATAAAATAAAATAAAATATCCCATCTAGATTTTCAGATGTGATGTCTCAAATTGTGGACAGATTTACCAAGATATAAAGTTTGAAATAAAATAAAAATATTTTATTTAAAAATAAATAAAATAAAATAAAATAAAATAAAATATTCCATAAAAATCACATCTCATTAAAGTCTCAGAAAATGTCAAAGTCTGCAATAAAACCCCAGAAATTTTTATAGGAACAATTTGTATTAACATTTGTAGTAACATCCAAGACAAAGTTAATACCTATATGAAATACAGCTACAAGCTGCAGTGGGTTTCCTGAGCCTTGAAAGAGCAACACCTGAGAAACAAAGCTTTCCTTTAGCTGCCCGCTCTTTCTCACACACTCTGTGTCTCCTTAGAAGTGTTCTTATAATTTCTCCTTACCATTGTACACCGAGTTAAAAAAGTTAAGACTTCAAAAGCTTGAAGGCAGGGGCCTGTAGCCACGGAGAGAATTAGCAGGGAAACTGTTAAAATTTGGAGGAGGAGAAACGTAATTGGCAGGTTTTTACCTCCTTGACTTGCTAGCGAGAATCAGACGGACGGTCTGGATGAAAAGAAGCCTTGTAATAAGTAATGCTGATGTTCAGATGGGCTCTCATCTTTGTGATTAAACACAGGCACAGGAGTGTGAGAGAGAGAAGTGCTCATTAACTGACAGGTTTAAAGGGACACACACCTCACACACACTAAAACATGCAAAAGAAGCAGTAATGAGGAGCTCTTGATGAAATACAGCCAGGAACAAATCAGCCGACGTGGGTGACATGTCATTGCCACCCTCACTTAGCTTCATACATCATCTATAGCTTGAAGTTTGCTGAGCACTATGACTATATGTTGAGATATCACTGACCATGATATGCAGTTATGATATTTTGACAGTGTTATACAACTATGATGTAAGATTTAGGTCATAGCGCTCATTCCTTTTTGATACATCAATGAAAAACAGCTTTCAAATATGTGATTGGAAAAGGTTGACCTGATTTTTAAATAATTCTGGCCCCAAAACAGGCATTCTTATCTAAACATCCACTTTCAATAAACAGGATGAAATGCTATAGAGCAGCTAACACCACAAAACATCAATGAAATCATAAAATCCACTGCTAATACTCACTAATGTCAGTGCTGCTGTTTTCCCTCCAAAGTGATGTCACTTCCTGGATAATGATGTCATCAAGAAGTGACTTTTGTAATTTAAAGGGACATCACACAAGATGGAAAATGATATTGAGGAAACATAAAAAACCTATCAAATAAAACTTAGTTTATAAGCGTGAAAAATTAATGGGCAGATTTACACTTTATAAAAAAGTGCACAAGATCTATCTAAATTAACTGTTTGCATTCAGGTCAGTGTTATTTTAATATCACTATTATAGATAGAAACTATTATATTTTTATTGATATTTTGAATTAGCTTTTTATTTTATATTTTCAGTTTTCTTTTTAATTTTAGTTAAAGTGTTGTTGTTGGATAAAAAATAAAATAAAATAAAATAAAATAAAATAAAATAAAAATACCCCATCTAGAGTTTTAAAAATGATTTTTTCAAATTGTGGACAGAAAATAAAATAACATAACATAAAATAAAATTAAATAAAATTAAATAAAATTAAAGAAAATAAAATAAAATTAAATTAAATTAAAATACCCCATCTAGAGCTTTAAAATTTATTTTTCAAATTGTGGACATATTTACCAAGATTTAACGTCTGCAAAATAAAATAAAATAAAATAAAATAAAATAAAATAAAATACAATAAAATAAAATAAAATAAAATAAAATAAAACAAAATAAAATAAAATAAAATAAAATAAAATAAAATAAGGCATCATACATTATAAATTTATATAACACTATATGTATTTTTAAAATGTATTTTATATATTTATTTATTGTTGTTGTTGCTTATTAAATGTAGTAATTTTGTTGTGTTTTTGTGTGTTGCGTTTTTGCATTATTTTTTTTAATGGGTCTATATAGTAAACTAAATTAACATGGCAAATGTTGCTGAAAATTTTTTTTACTTTATTTATAAAAAAAAAGAAATTCAAGTAACGTAAATGTAATTTTTCATTACATTTTTACATTTTAATTACTCTGATCCAACTAAAAATCATTATTTAATATGACCAAATCAACCTGACTACAGTACATTCTAAAATAAATAAGAACATATTTTTGATCAATTATTTAATTATTCTTAATTTAATTCAATTGAATTATTTATTAAATGATATTAGTAACATCTTATATTATATTGAATTACATTAACAATTTATATTCATAATACTAATTCTTTTATTATTTCAAATGTAAGAAAATACTATTTCAGTGTTTTAACAGTACATCAAAATTTTACATTTAATTCAATATGTTACTTAATAGTCACACTGCGCTTTTCGTTCCATTGACCTCCAGTCATATGCATGGGAATGAATCAGACCATAAATGCAAGCCTGTGTGAAAAGTTTCGCATTTCGCTGCATTCCAAAGTTCAAGCTTGGTGAACTCTGACCTGCGAATTTGCATCGCATGACACAGTGTGACCAACACTAGTGTGACCGTGGCTTTACTAGCAATTTCTGAGCGAAAACTGTTCCCACACCAATTTTTTCAGCATACATTAGGTGCAACAAAAAGTCCAGATCATGTAGGAATTGCTCTGTAAGTTGCATACAGCACACATGGAACCAAAAAGGCAAATGAAAATGATTTAGGAAATGCTCAACAAATCATGTTCATCCATTTAGCTGAAATAGAGATGGGAGTTGCGGTATCATGGTAATTCTGCGCTCAATATAAAAGCGCTCGCTTTTCGACTGCACTGCAGATCTGAGTTATCCATCAGGCCTCAAAAAAGCCCAAACTCCGTCACAACACGCAGACGCACTTCCCAATGAGGGACTCTGACCGCTGCGCTCAGGTTTTTTCTGTGACGTGCTGAGTTATGATTGTTCTCAACAAGCCATTTTTCTCTCCTGCGTTCCAGCGCGACCATCACAAACTACCCGCCGCGTCACCGTCGACAACAAAGCTCGGGGAAGGAATGATGTGTAGCTATTTGTTTTGCAAGGAAATGAAATATTTATCGTCAGCGAACGCCTACCAGGAACAGAGAGCGGACGGGCAAAGGCTCATCTCTGGACCCTGTGGCAGTACGTCTCCTCTGGGGCAGAGAGATGGGCCCCGTTCCTGCTGGGATCCACCTCCACTTCTGAGTCTGGATTTCAAAGCCCCGAAAACTGCAAAGGAAAGGTTCTGATGTCCCAGGAAGAGAAATAGAACGAGACGCAGGGGTCGGCTCAGCGGTTCTGGTGTCGAGTCAATTACCATCTGGGCCGAAAGGATGATCTCTGCTCAACATCAACACCTCATAACAGCCGGCGTCAAGCTCATGGGTTCTAGAGCCGTGTGCTGTGACCCACATTCGCTCATGCATTGCCAATTCATCGCATGCAGGGATTTAGCAATTCTAATACTTTAACAATTCTCTGAGCACTTTTGAGGGAGTCATTGGTCCTAATTTTATATATATAAGCCTAGGAGCAAAAAGATTTTTGTTTTTGAATAAAAAAAAGTCGTTTATGCTCACCAAAGCTAAATTCATTTGATTAAAAATACTGTAAAAACAGGAATATTGTGAAATATTATTAATATTTAAAATAACTGTTTTCTATTTAAATATATTTAAAAAAATGTATGATGATGAAAAGCTGAATTTTCAGCATCATTACACCAGTCTTCAATGTCCCATGATCCTTCAGAAATCATTTTAATATGTTATTATTAACAATGTTTAATAATAATAATACAATATAAAGAAGCATGAAATTTTATATAAATAAATTATTGCTCAGTTATAGTTGAAAATAAATAAAACTTGAAATATAACAAAACTTGAAAATAAATAACAAAATAAAGTTTTTTTTTTGTTTGAGTAGTTCTGAATTACCAGTTCCCAAAATTAACCTTGATGCAAAATTTGAATTTGATTTTATACATTAAATAAAAATGACAACAATGCAATATAATTGCATTAAAAATAAGAATTATAGAATGATAATCAATATTTTAAACCAATATACATGTCTGGTGTAAAAATGAAAATTAATGTCAAATTAACGTCAAAATTAAGCATGACAAGAGCTCTGGCAAATCCTTTATATCCTTTAAATCCTTTTAAATTATTTTATCGGCAAATCTATTTTTGAAAATGACCAATACCAGTAACCATAAAAATGTTTTTTTTTTTTCTCACATTTTTTTGAGTGGTTCTAAATTACGAATTCCCAAAATTAACCTTGATGGAAAATTGGAATATTTTTATTTGATGCATTTATTTGATGCAAAATTTATGCATCAAATAAAAATGACAAAAATATGTGATATAATGGCATTAAAAACAAAAATAATATGCCAATTCCAATTTCTATAGATCAAGCAGACTGATAACCGATATTCTGAACCGATATATAATTTTGGTGTAAAAATTAAAATGAATGTAAAAACTGAGAATAACAAGAGCTCTGACGAAAATTTTCTTTAAATGCTTTGAAATGACTTTTATTGGCAAATCAGTTAACTGATACGGATAACCAGAAAAATGCTTAATGCTAGCGCTGATAATTGGTAGACTACTGGTATATACAGCATAGAGAGAAAGAGGTTTTTTTTTAATTACAGTGCCAATAAATGTCATTATTGCTCAGTTATAGTTTGTTTGTTTTGTTTTTTGTTTTTTTTTTTGGAATGGTTCTGAATTACCAATCCCCAAACTTAATCTTGATGCAAAATTTGAATTTATGCATCAAAAAAAAAAAAAAAAAAAAAAAAAAAAAAGACAGCAATACAATATAGTTGCATCAATAAAGCAGAGAAAGCAAAAAAAAACATACAATGTTGAATGTAAAATGCATGTCGACTGTAAAACAGAAAAAAAGCTATGCTTTGCATTTTTTACATCATGAAGATACGCCTTCTGCTGCTATAATGTGACAGTACAACCTGAGGGAATAGGCTTCAAATATTTAAAAACATTTTATTTTAAAAAAGGAAAAAGGAAAGGCAAGACTGATGTGTCGTGTGAAAATGATAGCGAATATCTCAAGGAGAGAAGATGAACTGGAGTATTTTAAATTTGACATGAGGAAACCACAAACACGCTTTTGTGGATTTACTGACGGTGTCATTGAGATGCTCCTGTAATAGTCTGCAGAAGCAAACATGAATCTTTTAAAACCATCCAGACAAAATGATCCAAGGCAAACACACCATTATTAATGTTTAAGACTGTCGCTGGATCCATCTTTCAGCATTAGCGCATATACGGCCTTCAAAAAATACGGCATTAATACTCATTTTGATTTGGTTTTGGGCTCTCGGAAGGTCTGGGTCAGGCCAATGTAAGCAGCTCTGGGTAAATCTGTATGTCAGAACGGCCGTGTAAGTCCAAGGCCACAGAACTGACATTTGACGTACGTTTAGAGATTTGTACGGGCTTCTGGTCCGTGGAGGTGTGGCCCGGGACTGCTTCCCATCGGTGGCCTGACCCGCTGCTCTGCCTGCTGTTAAGACATGAACCAGAGTTTGGGGTCTGGACCCCTGAGTGTCAGACGAACCCCCCAACGCCACAGCGCTCACACACACACACACACCTTGTGAGGAAAGTGTGTTAGCATACTTATAAATCATTCAGAATATCAGTCTTGAGGTGTTGAATAAGAGATTTCAACTTTCCTCCTATGTAAATGATGACCTTAGAACAGACTATATGTCTGAAATATTACACATGCAGCTCGTTTTTGCAGGATACTTTCATATTTCTGTGTGACAGTGATCGGTATCGGGGAAGTTACTTTTAAAAGTGATATGTTATTTTATTGATATTTGATAATAATGTGTTATGAATATATTTTACTATATGCTATTTCACTTTTTCTACATAAAAAAAGTGTAGAAACAGTTTTCACTCAGAAATTGCTAGTAAAATTCACAAATAATTACACAGAAATGGCAATTAACACATTCAATTAAATTTTTAAATTAAAAATTTAAATAGTATTTTTTCTTGTAAAACATTGTACATTCATCTGTTTTATTACAACTTTTAAAAAAAATACAGTTCATTGTTTTCCTTTACTCCTATTTCTTTACTATTCTAAGTGAACTTGTTCTGAAAATTGCTATATGACTAATAGCAAAAATATATATTTTAATAATAAAATGAAAATGTAATTTTTGTTTAAAAATTTAAAATATAAACAAAAATATTATTTTTATTTATCTTTATATATGTTTTTGACAAATTACATTTATGTATTTAATTATTATTATTATTACTAATAATAATAAACTAAAATTAAATTAATACTTTTAATAAAAAATAAAAAATACACACACAAACTGCATTTAAAAAAAGTGTTAACTATAACTCGATATCAGTTCCTGAAATAGCATTATTTTTTAATTTTTTATTATTTATTGATTGGTTATTTATTTATTATATTTTACTCACATATTTAATTAATATTTCAAAAATATTTTAATTGCGTTTAATTAAAAACAAACACACACACAAACTGCATTTAAAAAATGTGTTAACTATAACTCGATATCGGTTCCTGAAGTAGCATTATTTATTAATATTTTATTATTATTTATTGATTTGCTATTGTATTTAATATATTTTACAAAAATATTGTATTAATATTTCAAAGAATATTTTAATTGCGTTTAATTAAAAACACACACACACACACACACACACACACACACACACACACACACACACACACAAACTGCATTAAATAAAGTGTTAACCATAACTCAATATCGGTTCCTGAAATAGCATTATTTATTAATATTTTATTATTTATTGATTTGTTGTTGTATTTATTATATTTTACTAAAATATTTTATTAATATTTCAAAAATATTTTAATTGTGTTTAATTAAAAACAAAACACACACAAACTGCATTTTAAAAAATGTGTTAACTATAACTCGATATCGGTTCCTGAAATAGCATTATTTATTGATATTTTATTATTTATTGATTTGTTATTGTATTTAATATATTTTACTAAAATATTGTATTAATATTTCAAAAATTATTTTAATTGCCTTTAATTAAAAACACACACACAAACTGCATTAAAAAAGTGTTAACTATAACTCAATATCGGTTCCTGAAATAGCATTATTTGTTTATATTTTATTATGTATTGATTTGTTATTGTATTTATTACATTTTATTAAAATATTTGATCAAGATTTCAAAAAATATTTTAATTGCTTTTAATTAAAAACAGACACACAAAGTGCATTAAAAAAAGTGTTAACTATAACTCAATATCGGTTCCTGAAATAGCATTATTTATTAATATTTCATTATTTATTGATTTGTTATTTTATTTATTACATTTTATTAAAATATTTGATTAATATTTACTTTTTTATTTTAATTGCTTTTAATTTTGTATTCTGTTTTCATTTTGAGAAAAGGAAAACAATTACAATTTTTTTTTTTTTGAAGTTGTAATAAAACAGATAAATGGACTATGATTTACAAGAAAAAAAAACATATTATTTTTTATTTTTCTACATTGAAATTTCACATTTATTTCAATGTGTTAATCTAGCAATTACTGAGTGAAAATTGTTTCTACACTTTTTTCCTGTGTAGAAAAAGGACAAAAGTGTAAACAGAAGGAAAAACACCAACACCAACATACACACACACACACACACGCACACACACACACACACACAAAAAATTACAACAAGCAAATATAAAATCCAATCAGTAAAACAAAACACAGCAATTATACAATAGCAGAAGACTGTATGAGCAATGCTAGACCTTTTGGCAAAAGTAACTCCAATATTATTTTTAATTTACAAATTATTACTTTTACAATGTTCCTACCAACACTGGATGCTCCCGATCACAGGATGATTAAATAAACATAATCACACCTGTTAAAATCCAAGTAATGAAGTATTACAAGGATTCCCAAAAGAGTTTAACTGAAACGGTTGCAGTTTTACAGTCGTTTTGACCATGTCGTTGTCCCCTCATTATTGACCAGTGTTTCAATGAGGCATCTAGAGTCGTGGCGAGCAGCGGCGGGACGTCTGGTTCTGGTTAGCCAAATTCATTGTCCGGCGAGAATCATGAAAGTTGGAGCAGAAGTGGGCGTCGGGTAAAAAGCAGCTGCTCTCCCCAGACCTACAGGAAACGTCTGTGGGTGTTAACCTTGTCAGAAAGTGTTGGTCTGCATGCCGTCTCTCCAACCTCTGCCAAACAGCAGGTAGAGGAGAGAACTGTAAAAGTCATTCTGCTCTCAGAGATGGTCTCAGTGCCTCTAATAGGCCAGAATAAAACATAAGCACCTTATTAAGACCAGCTTCATTACATAGGCCTGCTTTTTATAGCTGGACTGATGTGATCGCAATTACTGCTCGAATCCGAGAACACCTGGAAGCGGCGGGTTGGAGGAGGGCGAAACAGCGGTTAGAGCTTTCCGAGGCTTGTTTAGTTTCAGTTTTATGGCTTTTAAAGAGAGCAGACCTGACGTTAACCTCTAGCAAGTACATGCTATTGATCTAAAGCAGCTTGGAGAAGCCACACAAGAAATGTGCGAAAACTCACCTCCTTCCTGTCAAAGTAAGGGAATGCTTTCAGGACTAAACCTAATGTTCAAGCACAAAACAGACAAGATGAAAGCCTGTCAAATTAATATGCTTTTATGCTGAATTTATGCTGAATGATCACATTTTTAAGCTGACATAAGAATGTCATACAAGCTGGAACCTCACGATTTTCTGATCTAAACGCATCAATTTAAAAATAAAATAGCTAACTGGTGTTGATTTAAAATGCTCACAAACAATTCCAACTCATTTTGTTATTGATAAATAAAAACTAAAAACTATTTCATTAATTAATTTATTATTTATTTGTTAATTGAAATAGAGCTGAAATAAAATATAAATATTAGAATAAAATTTGAAATAAATAAAATAGAAAATTAGAAATGGAGCCTTGGCAACAAACTGAAATTAATAAGTCTTAAAATTACTATATTAAAAAATAAAAATATTAGATGAAATAAATATAATTATTTTCAAACTTTAAACTTGGAAAACAAAATAGAAATGTTGCCTTGACAACTAACTGAAATATATAGATTTAAGTTAAAGTATTAAAATTACTATATTATAAATCAAAAATATTACCTGAAATATAATTATTTTAAAACTTTAAGCCTAAAAAAAAAATGAAAAGTTGTGTTGTCAACTAATCAAAATCAATAGAGTTAAAGTATTAAAATGACTAAAACTAAACTAAAATAAAGCTCAATAAAATCTAATAAAAATGACAAAAACACACAAAATTACTACAACAAATTAAAATAATAAAAAAATTGAATATATAAATTAAAAGCAATTAAAATTATTTTAAAAATATAGAAAAATAAATACAATAATAAATAATAAAATATTAATACATAATAAAAAATAATAATGCAATTATTTACACTAAATAATAAATAATACTAATAATCCAATTATGATAAGCAGTGGAAAAATTGATTAATTTGATTGAATCTGTTTGTTTGTTAAAAAAAAAAATAAAAAAATAAAAAATTCACCAATTTGACTTTTGAAAACAATGTGATATTTTTGAGAATTTTTTTAAATAAATAAATAAAATATAAATATCACATACATTTTGAAACATAAAAAAAACCCTTAGACCTAAAACCTAAGCGAAATTAATACATTTCTATCGAAGTATTACAATTACTATATTATAAATAAGAATGTTATCTAAAATATAAATAGAATTATTTTAAAACTTTAGACTTGAAAAAATATAGAAACGTTGCATTAAACAAACTGAAATTAAAATAAACTGAATACATAAAATTAAAAACAATTAAAATAAAATGTTTTAAAATATTAATAAATACAATAATATTAAATATAATAATAAATAATAAAAATAATAAATAATACTAATAAGTTCCTCGAGCTGGGATTCGAACTCGAGACGCCATAGCGCAACAACAAATGATTCCAATTTGACTTTAAAATAATGTGGTAGAAATAATGTACTGATGAAATAATCATATAATCTGATGGTTGTATAGAAGCAGTCCTATACAACCAAGCAGGAGAAATGCAATTAAACACTGCAAAACATGAATAAATAACAAAAAATGACAAAAAAAACAAAATGTGTATGTGTAAAAAATATCAGATCCTAGATGTCTGGATAATAAACTCCTTTACTATACAAGTTCAAGGGCAAAGAAACTACAAAAACAAATTGTGATGAAGAGGTGTACTCTGTGTGTGTGTGTGTGTGTTTGAGTAAAAATAGTGAATAAACAACATGCCTGTACTCTATTCGAACTGTTTAAGCCATTATAAAGCATGAATGGTAAACCCATTAGAGAGAGAGAGAGAAAGAGAGAGCGAGAAAGGCAGAAGAGAATAATTGTACTTCTATTCAGGCCCGTGATGGTTCGTCCCCCTCCAACATCAAAGTGATCATGATTGAGTCAGTCTCATCATGGCGTTTTTTTCCCCCTGTCGATAAATCTACCTGGAGAAATTCTTTTGAATACGCATGCATTTGATCTCGTATGCAGGCGACACATGTCACAGTAGGTTTCTCCCATAGTTCACAGTCTTTCATAGCCTGCCATGTGGGCAAAACTTGATTTCTTTTGGCACCGGGGCAAAACAGCTAGTGCGGATTTCAATAGCAGTGTAGCTTAGCATGCAGCGTAGCTGCTGGAAACCCCATTTGTTTTTCAGGACAACTGTACAGTAATCCAAACGGACTCCCTCTCAGCACAATACGAGCAGCCGTCCCGCTGCGCTCAAAGCCCCATCACGCACACATGCAGACACCACTACGTGCAGTATTTTTTACTTATTAGCGTTTCATATTTGTCTTTGTATTGGATACAATGACCTTCTGATGGTATCAGAATAAAGATGCTAAAAGGGAATTCTCTAAGAATGAAAAAAAAGCATAATGTGTTTTTAGATTACATTAGAACGCTTTTACTAAATATTTAGAGTGCACAGAAGTTTGTTCTGCTTATTGCTAATTATTGCTTAATGTGAACCTGGACCACAAAACCAGTCATAAGTGTTGATTTTTTCAAAATTAAGATTTATACATCATCTGAAAGCTGATGTATATGTAAACTTTTCGTTGATGTATGGTTTGTTAGGATAGGACAATATTTGGCCGAGATACAACTATTTGAAAATCTGGAATCTGAGGGTGCAAAAAACAAAAAACAAAAAAAAAAAAAAGAAAAAAATTGAGAAAAATCGCCTTTAAAGTTGTCCAAATGAAGTTCTTAGCAATGCATATTACTAATCAAAAATTAAGTTTTAATGTATTTATGGTAGGCCTTTAAACTTCAAGAAGAGAAATGCTGTGTTGTCAAAGTAAAAGTATTAAAATCACTAAAACTAAACTAAAATAAAGCTAAATAAAACTTAATAAAAATGACAAAAGCGCATAAAATAAAAATGTTTTAAAAATATAGAAAAAACTATGATAATTACAATAATAAATGTATAAATAATAAAATATTAATACATAATAAATAATAATAATAATAATAATAATAATAATAATACATCCAATTATGATAAGCAATGGAAAATTTGATTCATTTTACTGAATCTGTTTGTTAAAAAAAACAAAAAAACTGAGCTATACAAATAATGTGATATTTTTTAGTCTTTTAAAAAATAAATAAATAACATAAAAATCTGATTAAAGTTTGAAACTTGAAAACAATTTGAACAAATCTGAACAAATAAGCTTTCCATTGATGTATGGTTTGTTAGGATAGAACAATATTTTGCAGAGATACAACAATTTGAAAATCTGGAATCTGAAGGTGCCAAAAAAAAAAAAAATAAAAAAAAAAAAAAAAAAAATTAGAAAATTGCCTTTAAAGTTGTCCAAATGAAGTTCTTAGCAATGCATATTACTAATCAAAAATTAAGTTTTGATATATTTACGGTAGGACTTCTTGTGTTGTGTTGTCAACTAACCAAAATCAACAGGTTTAAGTTAAAGTAATAAAATAAAGCTAAGTAAAACCTAATACAAATGACAAAAGCACATAAAATTACTACAACAAACTAAAATTAAAATAAAAACTGAATACATAAAATTAAAAGGTATTAAAATAAAAATGATTTACAAAATATACAAAAAATAAATACAACAATAAATTAATAAACAATAAAATATTAATACATAATAAAACAACAACACTCATTATTTACACTAAATAATAAATAATACTAATAATACATCCAATTATGATAAGCAGTAGAATTTTATTAATTTTATTGAAATATTGAATTTTATTTTGTTAAAAAGTTTCACCAATCTGAGTTTTAAAAATAATGTGATATTTCTGAGTCTTTTTAAAAATAAATAACATAAAAAATATCTTAAAGTTTGAAACTTACATTAAAAAAAAAGCATTTACTAAATATTTAGAGCACAAAGAGGTTTGTTCTGCTCATTGCTAATAAAATTATTCATATATTACATCTTTTGTATGCAATTACTGCATTGCGAATATTGCATTATTTGAAAATGTATTCATCTTCAGGCCACCTAAGATGTAGATGAGTTTGTTTCTTCATCAGAACTGATTTGTAGAAATGTAGCATTATATCACTTGCTCACCAATGGATCCTCTGCAGTAAATGGGTGCCGTCAGAATTAGAGTCCAAACTGCTGATAAAAACATCAAAATAATCCACACCACTCTAGTCCATCAGTTAACATCTTGAGAAGTGAAAGTCTCCATGTTTGTAAGAAACAAATCCATCATAAACCAAAACACAAGTCTATAATCCATAATAACACATCTTCCGGTGAAAAGTCCATCTCCTGTTGTCCTTTCACATCAAAATCCACCAACACATTTGTTTAGAACTGTTTTAGACTGTTTTCACTTGAAAAACAGTGCTTGATCTGTGCATATTTCTCCCCTGATTCAGATGCGGTGACTTTTTCACTGTAGAAAGCAATATCATGAGGACTCGTATTTTAGCAAAAAGCAATGGTTTGAAGTTAAAAACATCTTAATAATGGACTTGTTTCTTACAAACACAGATTTTCACTTCACAAGATGTTAACTGATGGTCCGGAGTGGTGTGGATTGCTTATTTGATGTTTTTAATCAGCTGTTTGGACTCTCATTCTGACGGCACCCATTCACTGCAGAGGATCCATAGGTGAGCAAGTGATGTAATGCTACAGTACATTTCTTCAAATTTAATGAAGCAACAAACTCATCTACATCTTGAATAGCCTGAGGGTGAGTAAATATTCCGCGAATTTTCATTTTTAAGTGAACTATACCTTTAATATGTGTTTAGAGACGCGCGTTTCGATCACAGGCGACTATTTTGTATTCATGTGTAAATTCATTATGCTGCAGCGAGACTCTAAATCAAGCCTTCATCACAATTCACTGAGGACAACAGCAGTCTGCTTATGTGGACTGTCACACGGGTGACAGCACGTCAGGATGGAGTGACAGCTATAATTACACATATCACTCAAGCCACAACACCTGAAATTAAGCAGACACTCAGTAATGGGCAATCTGGACTCGATCCTGTTCTGACAATTCATTTCGCTGCTGCGGCGGTTTTAACCAAAGGGGAAAAAAAGGTTATTCAATGCAACACTAAGAATTACTGAGGAACAATAAAACATCATAAAAGACAAAAAATGTAATTTATGCAAATTTCTTATTTCTTTTTTTTTTTTTAAATTTAACAAGAATGCATTAAATCGATCAAAAGTAAATACCTTTATGTTACAAAAGATTTCTATTATTTAAAAAATAATAAAAAATGTTTTTTTTTTTTTTTTTTTTAAATGTAAAAAGAAAAATTATGGTTTCCACAAAAATGTGCAGCAGCACAATTGTTTTCAACACTGATAATAATAAGAATTTATTTATTTATTTATTTATTTAGCAGCAAAGAATGATTTCTGAAGGATCATGTGACACTGAAACTGGAGTAATGATGCTGAAAATTCAGCTTTGCATCACAGAAATAAATTACATTTTAAAATATATTCTAATAGAAAACAGTTATTTTGTAATAATATTTTACAATATTACTGTTTTTACTGTATTTTGATCAAATAAATGTAGCTTTGTTTAAATTAAGAAATGTTTACTGTAGGAACAGTGTGCCCCAATCTCCTGTATAAACGTCACATTCAGCTTTGCCCTCTTAACAAATCAAATATATTTAAATATGTTAAAAAGGTCCCTAACAGGAACCTCCAATAGATCAGCGTCCCTACTCAAAGAAAAAATATATTCAAGAAAGCCGGGGGAAATTGATGCAGACAGAATCAGGGTCGAGGAAAACTGAGAAAGCTGCAGTTCTGGGCTCAAGTTCTCTAAGCTCACTCTACTGCTGGGTATTAACCAATCAAAGATCGTTTTTTTTCTCTTCCTCTTCTGTCTCTCCTTAGCACTTTTGGCCCGAAAAGGCTGCAGGCTTGAAAATAATCGTAATGAACAATTCAAAAAGAACAATAATGAGCCTTTTATATTCTCTGGCTAAAAAGATTGTAATAATCAGGATAATTATGTTATATTTCTCCAGGTCATCCCTCATTAAGATCAGAGGCGCGGGCTGTGAAACAGCTCGGTGTTAATTTGGTCTCCTCTTTGTAAGAACAAAGTCGTCCTGCGGTCAGGTTAGTCAGAGGACAATCAAACCCGGGCGATGATGTGGTGAAACCATCCCTGTAGGCGGACACCATCAGGAGCCATGACAGAACCAGAAAAAAGACACATCGAATGAGAAACGGCCGTGAAAATCAAGTGAAGATCCCAGCGATCTGTCAGAGAGGCAGTGCTGGAGATAACACAACATAATCACTCATGTCTTTACAACCAACAAAGTCACGGCAGTCGCTGCGACACAATTAGTAATGACAGAGAAACGGCGGTCAGTTATGCAATGCTTTTTATGTAAGATTACATGCTGATGGATGAACTCATCCAGTTCCAGTCAGTGAAACTAATTGCTGTGAAATTTTAAAGCCTTCTGATGATAATGGACTGATTTTGTCCTATTATTATTCTTATTTTGAATGATTATTCAAAATTTGAATGACCAGAATATCATAGAGGAGAGGATAGACTCTTTTGCCTTAGACCAGTAAGCAACTAAGCAACTACAAAGCCCAAGCAACTACACATAATACCCTAGCAACAGCATAGTTAATTTTTAAAAAGCACCATAGTGAATACATGCCAACTCCCTGGCAACCTCCCAGTACACCCTAACCTATTAAGAAACACCCTAGTAACCACATAGCAACATCCTAAACATTCAGAACACTTTAGCAACTGCATAGTAACACCCTGGCAACCTCCAAGAACACCTGAACCCACTTATAAACCCCCATAGTAACCACACAGCAATGTGCTAAACATTCAGAACACTTTAGCAATTGCATAGCAACACCCTGACAACCTCCCAGAGCATCCTAACCCACTTAACAACACCCTATCAACCACTTAGCGACATGATAAACATTCAGATCACTTTAGAACCCACACAGCAACACCCTGGCAACCTCCTAGAGCACCCTAACCCACTTAACAACACCCTATCAACCACTTACCGACATGCTAAAAATTGAGAACACTTTAGCAACCGCATAACAACACACTGACAACCAAACAGAGAACCCTAACCCACTTAGAAACACCCTAGTAACCACACAGCAACATGCTAAGCATTTAGAACACTTTAGCAACCGAATAGCAAGACACTGGCAACCTCCCAGAACACCCTAAACCCACTTAGCATCACCCTAGCAACCACAAAACAATGTGCGAAACATTCATAACATCCTAGCAACCACATAGCAACATGCTAAACATTTAGAACACTTGAGGACCTGCGTAGCAACACCCTGGCAACCACGAAGAACACCCTAACCCACTTAAAATCACCCTAGCATCACATAGCAACGTGATAAACATACAAAACACTTTAGGACCCACCATAGCAACACCCTGGCAACCTCCCACAGTGTTCTAACCCACTTAGCAACACCCTAGTAACCACACAGCAACATGCTAAACATTCAGAACATTTTAGGACACACATAGCAACACCCTGGCAACCTCTCAGAGCACCCTAACCCACTTAACAACACCCTAGCAACCACAAAGCAACGTGCTAAACATTCAGAACATTCTAGCAACCACACAGCAACGTGCTAAACATTCGGAACACTTTAGGACCAGCATAACAACACCCTGGCAACCACCCAGAACACCCTAACCCACTTAAAAACACCCTAGCAACCACATAGCAACGTGATAAACATTCAAAACATTTTAGGACACACATAACACCCTGGCAACCTCTCAGAGCATCCTAACACACTTAACAACACCCTAGCAACCACACAGCAACGTGCTAAACATTCAAAACACTTTAGTACCCGCATAGAAACACCCTGACAACCACCCAGATCACCTTAACCCACTTAGGCTATGAAGAAAATGCACAGTCAATTTTCTAAGTTTTTTGGGGGGTAATATTTTTGTCCTATGTAATGTATAAAATAATTCAAATGTTTTGTTAATTTTCTATACAAAAATGTTCCTACCTGCTGTTGTTATTGTTAACTCCTCAATAAAATGTGATTTTCCTAGCTTTCTTCTTATTTGAAAATACACACACTGACTAACTTAATTTTTAATCTATTGTTTGTACTTAAAGAAACATTTGGAAGCCCATTTGAAATCTAAAAATATTTACTCACCCTCATGATGTCCCAAACGGCAATTCATATAAGCAGCTCTCGCCATACAACCACAGTTTGTAGTAACCAGGGTTTGTCAAGCTCCTGAAAGGAAAATAAAAATGCCATAAAACTAATACTGAATTTGAAAAGATATGTACTTCTAAAATGCCCCAAAACCTTTGTTTTGTTTGCTTTGAGAAGGTTCAAGCTTTAATTAGAGAGGTCAGACCCCCTAAACCCCCCATAATTCACACGCTGGTCAAGAGAATGGATGGGAATTTTGTGAAAACATTGCAATTGGAAAGGCGTGACGAAATTCATTGCTGAAGGCAGGGGCGAAAAAGAGAGCGAGAACTGACCAAAACTGACCTCTGTCAGGGCCTGGCAAGACTTCAGCCTCTACCCGGCAGGGCTTCAGATACGGCTGACCCCTGAATTAATCTCTGTTATGCCTCCATCACACGCACAGCACAACATCCTACTGATGCAATGAAAGCACTTTCTAATAATAAACTGCCTGCGAAAAGAAAAAAAGCTAAATACATTGGAGGGCCATGAGTCCAGGCCTCCGATACCAAACCTTTTGACCAGCAAAATACAAACCATCTGGAAATCACAACAAAGCCACAAGACACTGGATGAGTGGTGAGATATGCTGGGAAATGATTTGTTACCATGTCCGTTGGGTGGACCGAGGATAATATTTCATTTTGGATTCAGGGAATTTAATTTCAGTCAAATAATTTACAGTTTTCATACCATTGTTATTTTAATATTATTTATATATTATTATAGTATTTACTAATATTTTATATAATCTTGTATTTTTGTTTTAATTTAAGTATTTTAGTAAATTTAGACATTTTTTGTTTAGTTTAGGTAATTGTCATTATTTCATAATTCTATATTAAAATGTATCTTTTGCTATTATTTATTTATATATTTTTATTTTATTTTATTTTATTAATTTTATTTTATTATTAATTTTTTTTTTTCAGTTTTAGTTTTTGGAAATTTTAGCGCTTAAATTATTTCAAGTTTTTTTTTTTTTTTTTCATTTGATATGTATATTTTATTTTAAGTTGATTTTAATTACCAAAAAATTTTGTTTATATATATATAGTTTTAGTTTACAATAACAAAACTGTTTTACACATTTTAATTTCACATTTGGTGTACAAAATGTACAGGGTCAGTATGCATAGCCTTCTGCCAAAATGCTTGTTGCCAGTGCATTTTTATGCAGTTGTTAAGGTATTCTAAATGATTTTAGCACATTTTATTTTGGTTTCTTACTCAAACGAGTCCCTCTCAAAAGTCTATGATATTCTGGTTGCTAGATATGGCTTGGATCACTCTTTTGGTGCAAGTCTAAAACATTTCTTGGCACATTTTCTCATTTTACAAACATAAACGCACAGAAAAGTAAAGTCACACTTCTCCTTAATAAACCAGCCAATTTTGGATATAATTTATGTCCATAGCACTCATGCATATCAAAATTTGATACTTACTTATTGTTCAAATCCCTAACCCCAATTATGAACACTAGTAATTAGCTTCTACTTTGTAATTGTGATTTCTAGAGGATTGCTTGGTAGTTCTATGCATGACTTTGTCCCAAAAATCTGTTCATAGACATACTCGGGGAAAAAAAAAAAAAATGGGGGGAAAAGATTGTACATTCAGTCCAAATCCATACACCCCTGCAGGTCTAAGAGTCATTTGTTACGGCGCTTCCTCTTGGAAGACAAAGAGAATTCAAGCGCTCAGGAACTCAACACAGCCAACGCTTCAGAGCGGTCCAGAGGGACCGAAAGGGAGGTGAGGAGGACGAGAGTTAGCCACGGGCCTGTCCAAAACCCCCCTCCGCTCTTTACCCACCCCCCCACACATATGTCCCTTTCTGCCCCCCACCACCGGCTTTATCATGGAACCAAGCGAAGCACCGGCTTGCCAAAATGAGAAGCTGATCAGGAGGTATGCCAGATCCTCTGCCACCTCGCCTCCACTGCTCCAAGACTCCGACTTGCTTAATTATGATTAATTGCTGCCTGGATAATCAGATACAGACTCAAAAGGTTGGAGATGACAGTCCAAGGACACGCTGAGAAAGGCAAGGTATGTGTTCATTAGGAAAGAAGCGGCTACCTCCACCACACACCCTCACCTTACTTATTTTAAGTATTCCAAATAGAATTAATTCTAAGATTATATGAGAAGACTCCCCAGAGAGGACAGAGACTCCAGTGTGTGTATTTCCAGCCCAAACACACTTCTTCTCTCTATTTAGCTCTTTCTCGGGCTCACACCTCTTGCAGCGCTGTCAGTTTGATGATTGGGGCCGCCTTCGGAATGACTGACGGCAATAACAAGTCTTCATTCTCTGCCGTTACTCGTTGGGTGGCACAAACAAAGAGAGAATTTCATGACATTGCTCTCAACTTTTGCTTCTCAATTAAATGCCATTCTGTTTTAAACCCAGCTCTTTTCAATGCAAGGAGTGTTCATAGTCACCACACATCACCAAATAAGGCCCACTAAAGCAGATACAACTCGATCTTATGGTAAAATGTACATATTTTACAAGATAGCAATTTCGTACGAGTTTGTATAAAGAATTTGTACGATTTAAAGAAAAAAGTAAGCACGAATTTTCACCCCTAAACATAACAGTCACTGAGACATAAGCAGATTGTATGAAAATATCGTAGACAGTGTTGGAGTAACGCATTACAAGTAATGCAAGTTATGTAATCAGATTACTTTTTAAGTAACTAGTAAAGTAACACATTACTTTTTAATTTACAAGAAAATAACTTAGAGTTACTTTTTCCCATTTATTGATTGACAAGTTTCCTGTCCCCATGTTTAGAGAATGTGTAAACATTTAATTTAAAATAAATTAAAACAGTGAAATGCAAACTCAGAATATGACGCAAATCTGCAATAATTACATATGTTAAATAATAATATCCTATGTATTTAATCCCATTTTATTAATCAATGTCTTTGCTGCTGACCTTCGATGATCCAATTCAACCATACTAAGCAAAACTGACTTCAGATAAACTAACATTTGTGCTTCATTGTTTTTTTTTTTTTTGTTTTTTTTATTGCTGAAGAGTGTTGAACCTTCTTCTTCTCTGTTCTACTGTACAGACTTGACTTTTCCTTCAGCCTGAGGCTTATTCATTTTACTTTTTGGTGTGAAAGAGCTTTTACATTTGCTAAAAGTAAAACTTTTTATATTAAAAACAAACAAGCAAGTCCTGCCCAGATTTAAAAGTAATGATAAAGTAATGCAAAAGTAACATAACACATTACTTTCCATAAAACATAAGTAATGTAATTAGTTACTTTTTAGGGAGTAACGCAACATTGTAATGCATTACTTTTACAAGTAACTTTCCCCAACACTGATCATAGACATATGGACTTATTAAATTCTTTTAGGTTTTTTTTTAGGTAGGTTTCTGAAGAGCATTTTTGAAGCCCAAAGTGGGCGGAGCAACACATCACTCCTGGATAATCAAAAATGGGCAAAGAGGCGGGAAGTGGGTGGAGCTGAGGTGCCTGGTTGCTGAAACCACGCCCACCTAGCTTGATGTAGCAGCGGCAATCCAACTGTCACTCAAGTGGCCACGCCCTTAATTACGCAGAACTTTAAGGCTTAATATAATTTAAACGGATGAGTTCTAAAGAAATTTACCCCCTCACAGTTGTCATGAAGGCCAAAATTAGCTATATAGACCAAAACGACTTTTTGTACCAGGCTGTAAACTTTTTTTTTTTCCTGCTGTAAAGTTGGGCATTTTAAAATGAGAAGTATATGGGATTGACTCCCCTTTGGAGCCTGTCTCCACTGGCATGTCCGTGTTGGATTCAAGAGACAGAACAGAAGGTTGTCGCTTAGAAAATGTACAAATCCATAAGAGCCACTGATTCACCAAAATGTAAAATGTGACCCTGGACCACAAAACCATAAGGGTCATGTTTTTTAAATTGAGATTTATACATCAGCTGAATAAATAAGCTTTCCACTGACGTGTGGTTTGTTAGAATAGTACAATATTTGGCTGAGAAGCACCTATTTGAAAATCTGGAATCTGAGGGTGCAACATAATCTAAATATTAAGAAAATTGCCTTTAAAGTAGTCCAAATGAAGTTATTAGCAATGCATATTACAACTCAAAAATTAAGTTTTGATATATTCACGGTAGGAAATTTACAAAATATCTTAATGAAACATGATCTTTACTTAATATCCTAATGACTTAATGACTGGCATAAAAGTAAAATCGATAACTTTATCGCTAATCAATATTTAACTGAAAATCTTACTCTAAAATATAATTTGCTTTCACGTTCCATCACGATGCATTGATGTGCTGCGCCACGTAAGACATAATTGATGCCAAACACCAGTTTTTAATTGTGATGAAATCACAACAGCCCAAAACGCCTCTTTTTCTTTAATAAATGTATGAAAATCAGGTAAAAATTAACTCAAGTTCATATATCTCTAACAAAAACATTACAGGCGAAAGTATTGCTTTGGGATCCCTGAGATTTGTGTGTTCAGGCCTGGAAGTAATTGTGTTTGTTTTATAGGGCATTGGGCTATTTTACAAGCAATATTGTTCTCCCTCCGAGCCATTTAACGTGCAATTGCATTGAAACATCTGCATATCAAATTTTAAACATTACAAAATTGACTATTCGGTTGGATTCAAGTTATTTGTCATTTCCTGTCAACGTTTTGCAGTTCCGCATAGTAATAATTCAGAATTTTGTAATGAATGCCACAAACAAGCTCCTGCCTGCTGAAGCGTTTAAGGTGCTGGTTGAAAATCTGATGAGTCAAGATTTGGAAGTTATTTGAACACAGCCACAAGAGACTGACTAAAAGCAAAGCCTAAATCTTTTCCATGTGCAAAATGTAAAACTCCTAAGCAGTGTCATGAGATCAAGACCGAATTTATAAGAGTGTAATCCTGTCCGGATCTCAGCCCACTGGACTTGCATTGAAGCAGAAATAATACTGGCATTCTGAAACTCAGAGGGGTTAATAATCCAGTCCCCACAATGATCAGGTACATTTAGGGTTGGTCTACATTGGTGTACTTTGGAAGAACTGCATAAAATTTCCTTAAAGGAACAGTTTAGCCCAACAAACCCTCAGTATGCTTAGGATCCCTTGGGAATCCCTTGGCCATCTCATCCCGTAGCGATGGTGGGACACACATCCATTAATTCTCTGTGTACCCCTGTATAATATATGTAATATAATTTCTACTTGGTTACACTCACAGCCCGATGTTCAGAATCCAGGAAAAAAAATCCATAATTCACTCGCGTTAATGGGCTACGTGGAGTAAAAGCATTTTTACTCATAAGTGCACGGAGATTACTTTTAAAACATCTATTGAAAATTTTCTCCAACCATATCTGATGAAATATTCAAGGCCTTGACCGCACGTTATTCTATGTCATATTACCAGTAATATTGATCAGCGAAATTATTTAGTGCTCAAACAGTGATCCAAGACTATATTTTTCAGGTACATTAAGCATTGGAGAACTTCGAATAAATAATGAATCTCAAGATGGACTGTAGTGCATTGGCAGTTTGCAATGGGAACAGACTGTTCAGCAACAATTTCCCTAATGCAGAATTCAGATAAACCAGTTGACTGACCAAAACTTGACCAAAAACTGACCAAACTTGACATTATCTCACCTCATTAAAACACTTTAATAGAACTGAATAGAATAGTGCATAGCCATGTGACTGGGCTAGGGAATAGAACACACACTACATTACAGTAAAGCAACAAAAAAAATCAGAGTTTGCATTTTGCCATAGATTATTGCTGTTATGAAAACAATTGCAACAGCCAAAAAATAAAATTAGAATAATAAATTATTATTCTGCCAAATAACACAGTTCATGAGAACTACAGATGCCAAGAAATGTAAAAACCGTGTGCATAAATAATAAAAAAAAAAGTGTGCGATATATTTATGCATTCATTTATTGTCAAAATAATATAAGCACTTCAATATTTTTATATTGCACAACGCTGGAGCTCAATTTCAATTTGTACCATTACATCCTAGTGTTTTTTCACCTGGAAACACTTTTAACTGTTACCCAAGACTAAATGTATTTTGCAGGCCTCGGCTGGCTTACATATTACATGCGAATATAAATACTAAGTGAATTAAATCAAAGAATTCAGACAAAAATGATGAACAGGGCTATTCATTGGACACCCTGCCAGAGCTTCATGGGATACTCGCGGCAATTTTCCCAGCGGTTTTAAACTAAAGCCTCCGCTGGTTTATATAAGCTAAAGCGAAACCGCAATAAATACCTTGAAACATTGACGGATGGGCTTATTCATTATTTAGCATGTAGAAGAATGGGGACAGTCAGGCCTGATAAAATGAACTATTTGTACAATCCACAATCAATATGTGGCCCTTCTCCCACAGTGCAATGCCACAACAATTATTCTGAGACAGCCACACACATACGTACACATCCAAGAACTCTGTTACTCAAACGAATGAAATCTTTTCTTCGCGTGAGGTCATTTCATACAGTAAGAGAAACTGAAAGCATTTCATTAGCGTAAAAGGAACGTGTCAATTGGATCCAAATGAGAAAAGCGGAAAAAAATTGTGTTAGATGCTCATGCACCGTAAATCTTTTACATTTGTCTGTGGAGTATTAGCACTCTCTTGGGGAAAGCGTCGCTTCTAAAGTCTGCTTCACCCAGACGGGCTTTGAATCTGTAATCCTTTGTTGACATTTATCATATAGAACCAGAGAGACGGATTTAAAGATCTGAATTATGCACTTTGGCTATCAATCCAGTTAGGAATGCTACAAAACAGCTGCTAACTTCTGGTTATCCATAGTTGCCAAATCAGACCAGGGTCTTTTCATGCAATTTGTTACATATTTAATGCATCTGTTTTTTAAAATTTGAACACTGAATCCTGTCGATTAGCAGAATTGCTTTCTTACTCCCCTATCTGTCAAATAAACACATAGTACTCACACCATTGGTTGAGTCATAAGTTAGTGAACCCTATGTTAATAAACCCTAAATGTTAAAGTATAAGTGTCGTTTTTGCCATTTGAGATGACTTTCACAAGATGACATCCAGATGTACTTCTGTTTCAATCAAAAGAGTTAAATTGTCTGAGCCATAATGCAAGATTTGGGCTTGGAAAGGCAGCATTTCCAACTCAATACTTGGCAGTGCAATAAAAAGCCAGTGAAACTTCCAACTTGGAAACTAGGAACTCTGATTTCACCATAATGCAGGAGAATGACGTCACACGAACACGGTGGCAACCAGGAGGATGTAGAAACTCAATTATAAGAATTTTTAAACATAAAACTGCATCACTGAGTCAAGATTCTTAAAATTCTGCATATGTGACCCTGGACCACAAAACCAGTCATAAGGGTCAATGTTTTGAAATTGAAAGTTATACATCATCTGAAAGCTGAACAATACGCTTTCCATTGATGTATGGTTTGTTAGGATAGGACAATATCTGGCTGAGATACAACTATTTGAAAATCTGGAACTGGAGAATGCAAAAAAAAAAAAAAAAAAAAAATCAAAATATTGAAAAAAAAAAGTTGCCCAACTGAAGTTCTTAGCAATAAAAAAAAAAAAAAACTAAGTTTTGATACATTTATAGTAGAAAATTTACAAAATATCTTCATGAAACATGATCTTTACTTAATATCCTAATGATTTTTGGCATAAAAGAAAAATTGATCATTTTGACCCACAAAATGTATTGTTGGCTATTGCTATAAATATACCTGTGTTATTTATGACTGATTTTGTGGTCCAGGGTCACATATATGAACCCTAGTACCCAAGTGCCAATTTATGACTTAATGACACACAGTATTTAAAAAGAGAGCTGACATATGTTGCTTTTTAGCATATATTAAATACATTTTGTAAGACGTTATGTAAATAAGCATGCATCCGTAAGATATAAAGCATGGTATTTTTGAACATAGTCAAGTAGTCAAATTTAAGTGTTTACATGCTTAATTTTTTCCTGTTGATTGTATTATTTCAGGTCTACACCACTCCTTTCAATCCAGTTGAAACTTAATTCCAAACAAGCTCAGTGGGATCGATTGAGGTGTTTATACGAAGGCTTCTCAGTCTGATTGAGCCATCAGTCCCAAATAAAAGAGATTATTCAGGTGCATAATTATGTATTAAAACATAACTACTAACAAATATTGAACACTTTTTGGGGGAAATGGGAACAAATAGCTTGTAGTTGTCTCTGCAAATTATAAGAGAACATATTTTAACATTGAAAATATTACACATCACCTTTAAAGTTTAATAGCTGACTAATATTTCCTGCGTGATTGCAGTATAATTTTTCCAGACGTGTTTAAGTTGACGTAACATCGTGGTATATTACTGCAAAGCGCTTTATAAGAAAATCCAACAATCGGACAATTCATTCTCTCTGCATCCATTTAATAATCCAACCTGCACAATGTACACTTTTATGCGACCCATTTTAAAGAGACAAATTAGTCTCGTAGGAAATGACAGAGTGAGTGTTGAGAATGTCTTGATAATGGTCTAGTAATACTCTAGTACTCTGACTTCATATTAAACCCTGGAGCTAATTTCCCCACAGAATGCACAAGAGGGCACTCACATTACTTTTTAATGCATATTCACTGGACTCTTTTGGGTTTCCGCTTATTTATTTCTCAAGTGCTGCCAATGAAAACCATGTTTCCCAGAGCAAACCTGTATATTCGTTCAAGCCCCCGAACACGCCGCGCGGCTCTCCACTTCTGAGAAACATCGGTGTGTGTTTAAGGGAGTGAATACTGTGGTTTTTAAACTCACCGTATGTGTGCGTAGAGGTTAAATGAACTTTAATGGAAATAGGAAGAGTGTTCCTGCACGTCGGTTCGGCGTGGGCGTTCGGGAGGGAGCGGAGATCCAGCCAGATGCCATTCCCATTAAAGCCATGACTCAAAAGTTGGAAGCCACCTACAGCGCAGCACAGAAATGAAGGGAAAATGGGCTGCTGTCATGCTGTGAGGATTAGGCCACTCTACTGTAGAGATGACTTTCACATGATGGGAAAAGGAACTTCATCCAGGTGTAGTTCTGTTTCAATCAAAAGAGTCACATTTTCTAAGCCATAATGCAAGATTTCCAGCTTCCTACTTGGAAGTGCAATAACAAGCCAGTAAGACTTCTAACTAGGAACTAGGATTTCACCACCATGCAGGAGTATGACGTCACACGAACATAGTGGCAACCAGGAAGATCCACGAAATCCCTGCATGTAGCTAATATTTAATATTTACGCTCACCCTCAAACAGATCTAACACCAAGCAAAAGGCTATAGAAATACAAGTCATAAAAAAAGATGTTACTTGAATTGTCAGAAGGCATGATGCCTGACAGAATTATGACATCGAAGTAATCTTAAATGTGAAAGGACTCCTTACGCACAGTTTAATATTTTATATAGGTTACATGTCCAACGGTTTTATAATTCAGTAACTAATTGCATTATTTCCTCTCTTGGCTTGCTTTGAAGTACTGCGAATGTGCTGAAAGCATTAAAATCGATTCATTTGCAGTTTGTATCAGCATGCATGAAAGCAAATTAAACTTGTGCTTGATGTCAAAGTTTGTTTGGAGGTCTAAAGTCCACTGTCGGTTCGTGTGCATTCATAAATAGCCGCGTTTCGTTACAACAGATGAAAGACTCAAAGTCAGTCAGCTACGCTGAAGGTTTATATATGCAAGGTCTTTTTAAAGTAACTGTAAAAATTAATTAGCATCAAGCACTGTGAACGACAGTAAGGTTGAGAGATAAAATGTGGCCACTTTTACCGGATAATAAAGCAATATGAAGTGCTGTCCTTGCGGTTATCAAAACAACAGCGCAATTGTGCCATAGCTTATTGTTGTATACAACACTTCAATAAACAAGAAGTTAATGTTGAGTAACTTACATTTCTGACGTGATATTGCCAGTTATTTCTACTCTTTTTGCTCCACAAACGAAAATAGATACAGAATCAACCTCTAGGAACACGTTGTAGTGTTTGACCGCTCCTATACGAATCAGTGTTTTGAACAAATGATTCATTTGAGTGATTGACTCACTTAGCTTGTTTCATTCCTGAATAGACAGTGTTGCCAAGTCCGTGGTTTTCCCGTGGAATTGGGCTACTTTAACACTTTTGCCGCGGGTTTAAGCGAACGAACGTGTTTACCAGGGGAAGCCCGCCAAAAAAAAACCCACCAGAACGCGATTTTTACCGGGGAATCCCCACCAAAATGCCATTAGGCTAGTTTTGAGCAGCAAGTTTTGTTGTGAAAACATGGCAACCCTGTGAATAGACTGTGTTTGAAGGAATCGATTGAATATATGGTTTACTGACTCACTCATAAGCATGGTAACTTGTCACTACCTACTGATGCAATGATGTAACAGCAGAAAGAGTCCTAAAATCCAGTTTCTTACTATTGAAGTAGCAGGATTAATAGTGGATGTGGGGATTTTAAAACTTATGCGCCGTATACTTACATACCCACATATAACATGCAGAGTTTGAGAGAACATTATACAATTGTAACTAAAATAAATTCAGTAAATTGATCTTGCTTTGGTCTTCACTTAAAGGAGAAGTCCACTTTCAAAACAAAGATTCACATATAATGTACTCACCCCCTTGTCATCCAAGATGTTCATGTCTTTCTTTCTTCAGTCGTAAAGAAATTATATTTTTTGAGGAAAGCACAGTTAGGGTATGTCAAAAAACTCCCGTCTCATGTTCTCCCTAAACTTCAAAATAGTCCTATATCGCTGTTTTATCTTTTTTGTTAAGGGTGTTTGATCTTCTTTGCATGTTCACATTGCAAAGACTGGGTCGGTACTTCTCCAGCGATGTAGGATGATTATGAAATGATTTTTGAAGTTGAGGGAGAAAATACGATCAGAGTTTTTTGACATACACAGAGTTCAAAGAAGGCGAGGCAAAACAAGCGTTTGAGAATAAAAAGTATATAACTTCTATTATTTTTATAAAAAATAACCAATAATTTCGCTAGATAAGACCCTTCTTCCTCAGCTGGGATCATTTACAAACCGCTTTTGGGATCGTTTGAAGCCGCATTTAAACTACATTTTGGAAGTTCAAAATCGGGGCACCATACCAGTCCATTACATGGAGAAAAGTGCTGAAATGTTTTCCTCAAAAAAACATAATTTGTTTACGACTGAAGAAAGAAAGACATGAACGTACTGGATGACAAGGGGGTGAGTACATGGTATGTGAACCTTTGTTTTGGAAGTGGACTTCTCCTTTAATTTATGTAAATCAACCAATGGGTATATGTATTGTATACATAATACTGGGGGGAAATGTCAACATTTTTTAACTGGCTTTGAATTGTTATTTATGTACCACTGAAGCACATTAAAATGAGATGTTAATGTAAAATTACACAAATTGAATCTTTTAATTGCTGTATTAAGAACATGAAACACAAAATACATTACGGTTTTAAATTACATATCGTGTGATAAGGGACTTACCTTGACTGAAGTTTGCACTGAAACTTCATTATGGTTAAAATGGGCTGCACTGTTTAGAATTATGTGTAATAATGGCTCTCACAGCATGGTGCAAACTGCAGTACTTTCTCTCTTTCTGGGCTTAAAGATTCATTATTCCTCCTCCAAGATGAAGAGAGCTAAGGCCTTGAAGAGCCGCTCAGTCCTTTATAAATAACACAGCACTCAGCCTGAGTGTCACTGCATTTTGTAAAACAACACTTAAACGCACATTAACGTCACACGCAAACCCGGATCCATACACACGTCAGACATATGTTCCACATGCAGGCTTGTTGTAAACAAAAGAACAAACACGCTTCAAACGCGGCGTTCCGAAAGAGGCTTAGAAGGAAGCTTTCGGCAGCACCTCATTGTCTGCAAGAGATGAGGAAAAAAGCTGCCCTCCATTCGAAGTGTTTTCAGCGTAAAGCATTAACATAATTTTTTCGACTGCGGTTCTCCCAGGACCTGCTGATGAAGGCTCTACCCATAATTCTAATTGCATGGACTGCATTCTTAATTAAAAGCGGTACAAATGGATTTTATGCCATGCCAAATTAAATCTAAATTCATTAGATATAAACCCCTTTTAAAAATTGATGCAAATATTTGAATTTTTCAAAAGTTTGAGCTCACGCTCTCCATTTTAGATGAGCGCGCCATTATACGGGAGGAAAATGAATGTCTTTTTGTAAATGAATTATCTAGTTATTATGAAATATTTAACAAACCTTGGACGTTGTGTCCTTTATTTGGCCTGTCTTTCATATCCCTATGCCTTCAATATATTACTGTCTACACTGGCAGATGAAAGAGAATGCCAAAAAAGTCATTTGATGCTCTAGAAACAATTAAGAGCTTTATATCAATGCAAACATGGATTTCAGCCCGATGTCTTCAACCATCTTACAATAACATCAAATTGGAGAGACACAGAGCATCCATAAAAATGCATCATTTATTCCATTAAACCAGAGATAAGACCCAGGAGACTGTCTGACGATAGAGATGATAAAATGAAAGAAATTACCCACATATAAGATAACATTTCATCTCACTGAACCTCTAAACACCTGTCCTTAACTATTTGAACTCAAAATTGACACTTTACTTTTTAAAAACTATTATCTTGTCTTATTTTGCTCAAGTTATAAGTACAGAATCGGGATACAAACTGTATTACATTAGTTATATTTTGGTAATATTTTTTTTATTTTTATATTTATTTTTTTAAACGTTTTTGAAAGCAGTCTCTTATACTCAGCAAGCCTGCAATTATTTGATCCAAAATACAGTAAAAACTATAATATTGTGAAATATTACAACTTAAAATAACTTATTTATTTAAATATATTTTAAAATGCAACTTATTCCTGCTATTGCAAAGCTGAATTTGCATCAGCCATTCTCCAGTGTCAAATACAGTAGTTTTACTGTCACTTTTGATCAATTTAATGCATCCTTGCTGAATAAATATATCAATTTCTTAACAAAATGGTAGTACTTATTTCGGCAAGTATGCATTAAGACTTTCCATTTTTTCCATTTCCATTTTTAATATGTAGAAAATTAAATCTTACTTTCAATTTTGTTAAAAGATGCATATAGTTTTATTTAAAAAAAAAAAAAGTCAGTGTCATTCAGAATTACGCAATTTAATCTCACACATATTTCTATATTTAAAATATAATATATACTATATATATTTTAAGATTTTGCAACTTCAGAACATGAAATTGCTAAAATATTTATATAATGTTGCTTATTTGCATCAAGTTTCTCAACTTTGTTGCATTTGTGAACACTTGCATATCGCTTATGTCGCTAAAAACCACCAACTCCTGTTAAAAATCAATGACTTTTGGTTGTTTTGCTGCTGCAGATCCCTGCATGTGTGAACGGCCCTTTAGACTCAAGTATGGAGGGATGTGGGATGAAGGCAGAGTGTTAGCGAGAAAACGAGGGAGGAGGAGTGTGTGGAAAATATGTTTCCACCAGAGGCCAAAGATTTATGGATGCTTCTCTGTGTCTTCTGTACTCTGCAGGGCTGCAGTCTCACAGTAATGGATAAAACAGATGTTTGACACACCAGCACCTCTTCATGGGTCTGCTGCTCTCAGAAAGGCCTTTTTTACAGCGGCTACAGCTTGGCGCAGGACTGAGCGGGGCAGCGAGGGGCAGAACGGAAGTGGAGGTCATTGTGAAACATGAGGCCTGGGATAAGAGTCTCTTCAGTCATGTGTGCCACAGCTGGGCCCGAATTCCCACACATCCACACACCCCTCATGGAAAAGTCATATTTTATGTCTTTCAATGCTTTTCTTACTCTGACTAGTTAGCACTTTCTCTCCGACTCTCTGTTTCTCCATCCCGCTCGCCTTTCACCATGCCCTTTCACTACTCTTTGGGATTAATGTTTTACTCATTTATTATTCAAGAGTGTGTTTGACAAATACAACAGTTTATACATATCTGTTTAAATGTAATTTCCACTATGATTAAATAACTTTTTAAGTATACACACATAGATAATATGTCAAGATTTTTTAAATGTATTTTTATTTAAGGTATATTTAAGATATTTATAAACGTTCAGATTCTCTCACTTTCACTAGGAAAATTAATTTTAAATGTAAAGTTCCCGACTGACATTTTTAACCAAAATCTTTACACTATTATTTATTATTAATATTAATTATTATTTTAATTAAGTTAAAATTCCCCATTGACTTGCACTTTTTAAAAAACAATTTTTAACACTGTTCATTTGTGCAAAATCTTTAACACTATTATTTTGTGACACCATTATTTGCTTCATATAAACCTTTCTAAAGATATATTTAAGATGATAAAATTTTTTATACATACAATTTCATATATATGAAATAATCCTAATGTTATTTTTATTTCACTTCAAGTAAGATTAAAGTTAAAATTCCCCATTGACTTGCACTTTTCTAACCAACACTGTTAATTTGTAACACAATTATTTGCTTCATATAAACTTTTAAATTATTTTGAATATTTTTAATATATTAACTTTTTATAACATTTCATATATATGAAATAATCTTTTTTTATTTCACTTCAAGTATATTCAATTACAGTTCAAATTCCCCATTAACTTGCACTTTTTAAAACCAAAATCACACGATTATTTTGTAACACCATTATTTGATTCATGAAACTTTAAACTTAAACATTATAGAATTATAATTATTTAAATAATTAACTGTAATTATTCATTATGATTTAATTTTTTTATTATTATTATTATTTTTTTTAATTATTTAATTTCATTTCATTTTAACAGTATTCTTTTGCAACACTATTATTTTGCAACACCATTATTTGTTTTCAGAAATTTATATCTACTTAAAATCCTCACATATTTTTAATCTATCTATAATAGCATAATGCAAGCAATGCCAACCAAGGTCATGGGTTCGATTCCCAGGCAATGTAAAGAATGCCAGACTTTTACATCGAAAACAGTCGCTTTGGATAAAAGTGCCTGCCAAATGCATAAATGCGAATGCAACGATCACAAAATTATTTAAAGAATGACTGTTAGGAAGATTGGATGGACAGAGAGGAAGGATGTGGTCAACCACACAACTCTATCCTGCCCTCCCAATCCATCTTTTTCTCAATCACTCAGGAGTTGAGGATGTGTGGGCGTGTCTGTTTTCCTGTCCTCACCTCAGCTCTTCCTGTTTCATTCATTTCCAGAGGGGTGAGACAGTGCTGGAGGGGGAGGGAGACAGATCTGGGTCTGCGCTCAGCACCTGAGGCGCCCCGGTGTCATGAGAACTCAACGCAGCCCTGTTCATTTGTGGAACATCTGTAGCACACAGACAAAATTATTAATAACTCTGCGTTCTCATCTGCCAAAAAGGGTGATGAAGTGGCGATATAGTCCAGCAGCTAACCTGAGAAAGGAGAGAGAGAGAAAGAGGGAAGAAAGAGAGGTATTTGGTGCTGTAGCTGAGAGAAGACGGATACAGATACATAGCAAAGTTCTTTGACTTGGTGTCAACATTGTGGGAGGTTTATGGTCACACTGTCTTTTACAGTACAGTTCATATTATGCTGCAATTTCATATGAATGTACTGAATGACAGACACTGCAAAGAGTTTTCCCACAAAAGAAAAAACATACACATCTCAAAGTTTCTTCTAGACAGCAATGAGATTAATGGCTAATCACAGAAAACCCTAACCCACTTAGCAAAACACTAGCAACCACATAGCAATGTCAACATTCAGAACACTTTAACAACTGCCTAGCAACACCCTGGCAACCACCCAGAACACCCTAACCCACTTAAAAACACTCTAGTCAGAACACTTTAACAACCGCATAGAAACACCCTGGCAACCACCCAGAACACCCTAACCCACTTAAAAACACCCTAGTCAGAATACTTTAACAATTGCATAGAAACACCCTGGCAACCACCCAAAGCAATCAAAACTACTTAGAAACACTCTAGTAACCCCACGGCAATGGCCTAAACATTCAGAACACTTTAAAAACTGCAGAACAACAACCTGGCAACCACTCTGAACACCATAACCCAGTTAGAAACACCCTAGTAATCACACAGCAACGTCCTAAATATTCAGAACACTTTAGCAACCGCATAGAAACACCCTGGCAACCACCCAGAACACCATAACCCACTTAGAAACACCACAGTAACCACACAGAAATGTGCTAAGCATTTAGAACACTTTAACATCCACATAGCAATGCCATGGAAACCACCCAGAACACCCTAACCCACTTAGAAACACTCTAGTCAGAACACTTTAACAACCGCATAGAAACACCCTGGCAACCACCCAGAACACCCTAACCCACTTAAAAACACCCTAGTCAGAATACTTTAACAATTGCATAGAAACACCCTGGCAACCACCCAAAGCAATCAAAACTACTTAGAAACACTCTAGTAACCCCACGGCAATGGCCTAAACATTCAGAACACTTTAAAAACTGCAGAACAACAACCTGGCAACCACTCTGAACACCATAACCCACTTAGAAACACCACAGTAACCACACAGAAATGTGCTAAGCATTTAGAACACTTTAACATCCACATAGCAATGCCATGGAAACCACCCAGAACACTCTAACCCACTTAGAAACACCCTAGTCAGAACACTTTAACAACCGCATAGAAACACCCTGGAAACCACCCAAAGCAACCAAACCTACTTAGAAACACCCTAGTAACCCCACAGGAACAGCCTAAACCTTCAGAACACTTTAACAACTGCAGAACAACAACCTGGCAACCACTCTGAACACCATAACCCAGTTAGAAACACCAGCAACATCCTAAATATTCAGAACACTTTAGCAACCGCATAGCAACACCCTGGCAACGACACAGAGCATACTAACCCACTTAGAAACACCTTAGTAACCACACAGAAATGTGCTAAGCATTTAGAACACTTTAGCATCCACATAGCAACGCCCTGGAAATCACCCAGAACACCTTAACCCACTTAGAAACACCATAATAACCACACAGCAACATCCGAAATATTAAGAACACATTAGCAACCGCATAGCAACATTCTGGCAACCACTTAGAATGACATAACCCACTTAGCAACACCCTAGTAACACCCTAGTCATAACACTTTAACAACCGCATAACAACCCCCTGGCAACCACCCAGAACACACTAACCCCCTTAGAAATACCCTAGTAACCACGCAGCAACAACTTAAACATTCAGAACACTTCAACAGCTGTCTAGAAACACCCTGACAACCATCCAGAACACCCTAACCCACTTAGCAACACCCTAGTAACCACAAAGCAACGTTCTAAATATTTAGAACACTTTAGCAACCATAAAGTAACACCCTGGCAAACACCCTGAAAACCATAATCCACTCAGAAACACCCTAGTAACCACGCAGCAATGGCCTACACATTTCAACACACTAGTAACCACGCAGCAATGACCTGAACATTCAGAACACTTTAGCAACCACATAGCAACACCCTGGCAACCACCCAGAACACGCTAACCCACTTAGATACACCCTAGTAACCACACAGCAACGTCCTAAATATTCAGAACACTTTAGCTGACACAAGAACATTAAGTCAAAGTGAAATGTAGAACTGTGAAATATGATTTTTCAAAGTTGTAAATGCAACAAAATTATTGGACTACATTTTACATTTCAGTCTTTCTACTTCAAAGTTTCATGTTTAATTTAGTGTTACTTGCAGTTTCTTTGTAATTATTTGTGAAATTTTTACAAAAGATCCCTCAGCTGTGGTCTCTTGACCCCACACTGTATGAAAACAAGAGGCGGAGTGTAAAAATAGGCTGTCTGTGATTGGCTGTCGTGTTTGAGACCCCTGATGATTGGGAGTTGTTCCCGGGAGGCGACAGACAGGCGTGTGCGCAATGAGGAGCCCTCGGGGACCGCTTTGCTTTTTTACAAGCAAAACAACTTTGTGCCCGAGTATACCCCACGGGGTTATTGTGTAGGTATTAGGGAACAGTCAAACACAGAAAGCAGGATTTGCTGACTTTCTTTTCTACATTGCCTTTGGACAGAGAGCTAAAGACACCTTTGGCAGCTTCTGAGAGCGGCAGGGTGAACAAGTGCTTTCTAGATATTATCCTACCATAAAAGACTTATTATTTTTCAATATAATTAATAAACAACAAACATTTTTTTTTCTTTTCATTTAATTAGTATTTATTTAAAAGTATTACATTTTGACTCTTTTGACTTTAGCCAGTAAGGAACCACCCTGAACTTAGCAACACCCAAGCAACCACATAACATACTTAACATTCAGAATATATCAACAACTGTACAGTAACCACCCAGAACAACATAATCCACTTAGCAACACCCTAGTAACCACACAATAACATCCTAAACATTAATTCATTTTAGCAACCACATAGCAACACCCTGGCAACCACCCAGAACACCATAATCCATTTAGCCACACCCTAGTAACCACACAGCAAAGGCCTAAACATTTAGAACACTTTAGTAACTGCATAGCAACTCCCTGACATCTATCCAGAAGACCCTAGCCTATTTAGCAACAGCCTATCAACAACATAGCAGGATCTAAGCATTCAAAACCCTTTAGCAACTGCATAGCAACACCCTAGCAACCACCCAGAACACCCTAACCCACTTAGCAAAACCCTAGTAACCACACAGCAATGTCCTAAACATTCAGAGCACTTTAGCAACCACATAGCAACACCCTAACAACCACCCAAAACACCCTAACCCATTTAGCAACACCCTAGTAACCACACAATATCATCTTAAACATTCATTCATTTTATCAACCACATAGCAACACCCTGGCAACCACACATAACACCCTAATCCGCTCAGCAACACCCTAGTAACCACACAACAACACCCTAGTAACCACACAACAACGTCCCAAAAATTCAGAACACTTTAGTAACCGCATAGCAACACCCTGCTAACCACCTAGAACACCCTAACCCACTTAGCCACACCCTAGTAACCACACAATGACATCCTAAACATTCAGAACACTGTAGCAACTGCATTGCAACACCCTGGTAACCACCCAGAACACGTTAACCCACTTAGCAACACGCTAATAACCACACAACAATGTCCAAAACGTCATAATACTTTAGTAACTGCACAGCAGCACCCTAGCAAACACCCAGAATACCCAAACCCACTTAGAAACACCCTAGTAACAACACATACTAATCACTGGGAACACTTAAGAAAATGCATAGCAACACCCTGGCAACCACCCAAAACAAAAAAAAGGGTACAAATTCAGTTTCAAGCCTCTTTTCTCCCCATAATTTGTATTAATTTATTTGCTAAGTAGCAAAATTCTGTTTACTCGGCTAGTCACAATTCAATAACCTACCTTCTTCTGGGTTCATTTTCATATAACTGTTGTACTCATTTTAATTCACAATGCACAATAAAATGTAGTTCACACTGAGACCTAAATACAACATTGGAAGAACTGAAAACTCAAAAGACCACCACATCAGCTTGGCACGCCGCTAACAAAGGCTCGCTGTGCCAGCAGTGTGACTGACAGTGAGAGCCACTGGACGGATTAATTAGCATATAATGCTATTTAAGGCCCAAGCATCTGTGCCTCTGCAAGTTAGCACACATCCAGCACCACAGCTATCACCACCATCCGCTCACAGCCACAGAGATCTGGCGAAGTCCTTCCTGTCAGACAGCTGCTAATCACCCACTTTCATAATTGAAACGGAGGTGTAAGATTGCGCAGGTGGTTGCGTGTGTTTGCGAGTTTGTGGAACGACTGAACTTGGTGATGCAAAGCTGCTACTGAGGCCATTTTATTCTGAAACATCTGTCTGTTTTGGATCCTTAAAGAAGAACTTGCCCAAGGCGTTTCTTTTAAGAAAAAGTAACTCAGCATGTTGGACATCTTTTTTGATCTAAGAAAGAGAGAACGCTGTGATCTTGCTTTGGATCTGGTGGTTTTTCCCCGGCCGTGTCGTTTTCCAAAGAGCCATTTATAACCATAACTCTATACGATTCGCATGGTACAAAGTAAGCTCCAAAAGTCAGAAACCACATCAAATTGGATGTGTTTTCCAATTTAAATCTTGACATAAATAATGCACGCATCTTAATATTTAATGTAATTATTTTTTCTTTTATTTCGTACGAAACTGGATATTTCATTTTATTTTATTTTATATTTAAACTGGCTTTTAATATGCAGGAATTATAAACCGAGCACTTCATTTCACCTCATTTCTACATATGGCAAATAACTTGACATGGTTTATGTAAATCATTAAGGTTTTAAAGTCACGTTTACATAGCAGACTCTTTAATTTAATAACTTCTTGACCAGCTGCTTGATTCATTGAGGCTTTGTTCGGGAGCATCTGTGGCCATTACGGTTAAGAACATATTACCTTCCATACTGCAAAAAGCTTTTCACTTTTCCTGAATGAATAAAGCTGCCTGACCCATATTTGTCAATCTCATTTGCAGAAAAGCGCAAGGTAACCTTAATAATAAAGCACTTGCTGAGAACAATGTGAAGCCTGGAACCCAAACTCTCAGGCCGACACACACTCACAGGGTTGTTGAATTTCTTTCCTAATGACTACGCAGTCTGAGTTATTGCCAAGGACCCATCAGCTTCCCCTGGAAAGGGGAAAAAAACTAAACACACTATTAGACGTCCATCTGGAAATGTAATGCGCTGGACTTCTGTGCAGTTCTTGGTGAATTACCCCTTAAACCATTATGGTTTACCATAATTCTTGCCAAATACAAGACTGCTGCTGTGTTCGTTTAAAACTGATATATTATAGCACTGAAAAATCTTATTTTGCAGCAGCCATTCTGTAGTATTGAGAAATAAAAAATTATGTCAAGTCAGGCGCAAACTGTTACTAGCATAAAAGAGCCCTTTCATTATTTATGGCAGCGCGAACGCAAAACGGTTGTTAAAAATGTAAATATTTATCTCTTAGATTACATACTACATTTATTTATTTTTTATTTTTGCTTGGAAACAAATTAATACTTATATTCAGCAAGGATGCATTTGGTCGCAAGTGACCAAAGTGACAGTTAATATAAAAAAAAAAATGAATTAAAAATAATAATAATAAAAAATATTTATTTATTTAGCTTGAGGAAATTTAAATCTTTATATTTACATTTTAAAATATATATGAACTAATATAAATATATTTTTAAATATATTTTTGGATTTTTTTCCTTCAAAATAATAGTATTAAGTAATAAAATAAAATAATTTACATTTTAGTTGTTTTCCCAGGATGTTTCAACCCTAATGCATGCTACAGCACTGATCTGAGACCTGCTTTAGAATAATATTCCAACATTTACACCCTTGATTTTCTCAAGGTGCAAATATGGATGTTCAAGGCACTTAATTGAAAACAGTCATGTTGTTTAGACTTGTAGATCATGTATGTAAACATCATTAGCTTTTTGAACTTGTTCAGTGAAGTAAAACTGCCAGGCTAATTAAAGGCCGCGCAAACGGTTCTGGCTCCGACGGCAGCGTGTTTTCCTGAGCGCGAGGTAGGGTGCTGAACGCGTGGGGCCGCAACTTATCATTTGCCTGTCAGGGGAGGTAAATTGAACCCTTGGCGGGGCACGGCAATGGGTCAACAGGCACAATTCGTTCACCATCAACCACTTTCAAGTTGGATCCGGCGAGCGAGCGAGGGGAGAGAGCTACTGTCAATCAAACAGTGTGACGATCATTACTGGTTTGCAGCGAAGCAGAAAAACACGGTAATAAACAGGTCAGGCTGACTCCATCGGGCCGTTCGCGCTGCTCAACGAGGGCGCGGCCCTGTGGCCTCACCGGGCATCAAATCCCCGTCTTCCTGTTTGACCCCATTACTAGAGCATGATGGGCCTGCCTGTCACCACGCCGACTGCAACAGTCCGACGCGCCGAATCACTCTTCCCGACAGGTAAGCCGTGGCATCATTTATTTCAGCCGCCAGCTACGCTCGACTTCCTGTGGCGACAGGGCATCTTTAACACAAAACCTTCCATTGTTGCTTCCGCAGACACTCTCGCCGGAAGATGACAGGAAACTGCAATCTGGAACGACAGAGGAAAAGTTGCGTCAGGTGCTTATGCTAGCGGTGATTCGATGAAGGTGGGCCTCATTTGCTCTCCAGCGAGGTGTGAATCTACTGTCTATTCAGAAGACACCTGCATAGACACCTAATGCACCCTGTCAGACACACTTTGCATGGCATACTTGAACAGAATGATACTAGCCATGATTAAACTACCAAGCTGTACTTAATGGACAGTGCTGGAAGTGGTGAATGTTCGCAGTAGCTGGAACATGTGAGAGCTGAGCAAAATTTTTTTACATTTATAACTCCACATTCTAACCCAAAAGTTGTTTACTGAATTTTATTTTAAAGAAATTCAAGACAGATAATGCATTCTGGATATATAAATATTTAGAGAATTTTATATTTTTATTCTGCAAGGGTGCATTAAATTGATCAAAAGTGACAGTAAAGACATTTTTAATGTTAGAAACAAGTTTTATTTCAAATAAATGCTGTTATTTTGACCATCAAATAATACTGAAAAAATCTTTCTCGAGCATCAAATCGATCACTTAGCACACCATAGTAACCACACAACAATGTCCTAAACATTCAGAACACTTAAGAAACTGCATAGCAACACCCCAGCTACCGCCCAGAACACCCTAACCCACTTAGCAACACCCTAGTAACCACACAGCAATGATCTTAACATTCAGAACACTTTAGAAACTGCATAGCAACCCTATAAAAAACGACCCAGAACACCCTAACCCACTTAGCAACACCCTAGCAACCACACAGCAATGTCCTAAACATTCAGAATACTTTAGGAACCACATAGCAACACCCCAGCAACCACCCAGAACAACCTAACCCACTTAGCAACACCCTAGTAACCACACAGCAATGTCCTGAACATTCAGAATACTTTAAAAACCGCATAACAACACCCCAGCAACCAACACCCTAACCCACTTAGCAACACCCCAGTTACAGCAATGTCCTAAACATTCAGAACACTTTAGCAACCGCATAGCAAAACACCCTGTCAACCACCCAGAACACCCTAATCCACTTAGCTACACCCTATTAACAACATAGTAACATCTAAACATTCATAACCCTTTATCAACTACATAGCAACACCTTGGCAACCACCCAGAACACACAAACCCACTTAGCAACACCCTAGCAACCACACAGCAATGTCCTAAACATTCAGAATACTTTAGGAACCACATAGCAACACCCCAGCAACCACCCAGAACAACCTAACCCACTTAGCAACACCCTAGTAACCACACAGCAATGTCCTAAACATTCAGAACACTTTAGTAACCACCCTGGCAACCCAGAATGCCCAGAATAACCCACTTAGAAACACCTTAGAAACCATACAGCAACATACTTATCACTTTGAACACTTACACAACTGCATAGCAACACCCTGGCAACCACTTAAAACAAAAAAAAAGCATAAGACACATTTTTCAAAAGCATTAAAAAATGTCTCGAAACTAATAGTGTAGGTAGTGTAAATAAAATGTAAACATTTACTAATTTCAACAAAATATTATTAAAATAAGTATGATAATAATTTTATGATAAACACATACAATGCAAAACGCCTAAAAAAAACAAGTAAACATATTTTTCCCCGAAATCATTTCCATATTTTTCATTGTAATAGAATAAAATCCCACATAAAATCCGACAGTATCAGGCTCTTGAAAACTACAGTTATTTTAAACCGTAGTATTTCTTGCAGATCCTAAAACGCGAATGCACATTCAAAAGTGATTTTAATGCCCCTCATATTAAAAATGACCCAACTAGTACAATTACCAACGATATATATATATTTCTTTTTCCTTTTAGGGGTTCCTTAGTACGTCATTTCCTTTTCAAACACGGTGTTCGGGCACTGTTTTAACTGTATTTCTGATCAAATAAATGCAGCCTTGGTGAGCATAACCTACTACTGACACCAAACTAACAGTAGTGTACATATTAATGTGATTAATCATATTTATTTCTATTTCTAAATATAGCATTTTCTCCCACTTCAAGTGCTGATTAAAGAGAAATTCATTCAGATCAATTACCCACAGCTCCTTCATCTATACAGGCCTGACATTTAATGTATTATGAACACAAACAATGCGTGCTGCTGTACGCCTCTGTGCTGTGTCTGTTTTTATTTGAATTTGCCTTTGGTCTTAGCTTCGCCTTTGAGGATTAGAGGCGGACGGAAGAAGGGGCAGGTTTGTTGCTGCACTAGTGCATAATAAGAGTCGCGTCTGTGGCCTCCAACTCTACAAAGGCTCCAGATCTAAATGCTATGCAGTATATATGCATTCCTAGTACAAACACAGGCAGAGACTAGAGCCCAAGCGTTTGATCCTGAACCGCTGTGTTCCCTTTCATCTAGTTCAAGCTTTCCAAAACTGTCCCCGTGACTTTCCTCACAGAGAAGGTCTGATTACGACTCGTGATGGTTCTCCAGCCACAGGTGCACGAGATCCATCTGCCTCATCCTAATATTCAAGGCCTTTGTTGTTGGGTCATTAAGTTTGCCGGTGGTACTCTCAAAAGGTTTCAGTTGTTTTGAGGCACGGATGGTGCTTTATAGTCATATCTCTCACTTGAAGAGAAATAGAAATTCTCATTATTTACTCACCCTCATATCAGGCCAAACCCAAATGCTGTTGTTTTCTGTAGAACATAAGAGGAGAATATAAAGCAGCTCAATTTTCATGTTTAAGTGAAGTAGTGGTTTAAATATTGCAATGCAATTCAATGTAATTTTTACTAAAAATGTTTTTTTTTTTTTTTTTTCCTTCAAACAACCTTTTTTTTTGTTAACCCTTAGCAAGCAATTCCCCGAGCATGCAAAACTACATCCTCTAATTTATCGACTATTTAAAATGGCCAAAGGTCACATAACCAGTGCTGATTATTACAACACGGTCAAGTACAGAGGTAGTCAAGCATGTGAACTTGCCCATTTGATGTCATGTTAATCAAAGCAGACTACAACAGCTCTTTTCAATAAACTTCATTCACTGACACCAAACTAATGCTCGTGACCTATATTGATTAATCCACACCTTTTTAAACTCCTACTCAACAATAAATACATAGTAAGTTGAATTATTGTGATTTAATCATAGGACCGTGAAATAAATGTGACCTCTTGTCAATTGGAGAATTAATCAATGTTTTAGAAAGTCTGTACAACTATTTTCTTCATGGTTATAATTCATACTTGCAGTATACAACTTAAACTCTCACTAGGTTGAATGTAATTTTACAATAACATGCTATTTTGTTTATGAAATAGAAAAGATTTGTGTTGAAAATGCATTTATGTTGAATTGATAAAACAACTCTTTGTACAGGATTGAGCGCTGTCTAATGGATTCAACATAATTTTCATAACATAGTTTTCTTTGCTTAGGTTTTCTTCACAGACACTATTTAAAAACAATTAATAATGGAGATTTTATGGTCTGATAATATGGTTATTTTGGTAGGTGATGACAAGTGACCTTCATTACGAGTGAGTCACTGATTTATTAACTCAATCGCTGTCAATCAACGAATCATTTCCGCAACAGAATCAGTTCATTTATTAAAAAAAAATTGATGCATCTGAAATCACATACATTTGGTGAAGAACTTATTGAAGACAAAATAATCGAAAATGACTGAATCATTCCCAAAACTCAGTCAATTTGTTATAGAACTTATTTTCATTTAGGAACAAAACAAGCGACCTCCTTTTTGAGTGAAATTAATAATTCACGATTCATACAAAAACATGCATTTAGGAAAAAAACAAGTGACTGTTTTTATAAGTGAATCAATAAATCATTCCCACAACAGAATCAGTTAGTTCAACAATGCTGGTTCATTTATGAACACAAAAATGGAGTCGCTGCATCTGAAATCGCATCCATTTGTTGAAAAACTTACACTGCAAAAGACGAAACAAGTGAAACAAGCAAATCACTGAATCATTCACTCAACCGATTTGTTCAAAAATATTGTTTCATTCTGGAATAAAACAAGTGTCTTTGTTTATGAGTGAAATGAATCATTCACGATTCGTTCAAAAATACACATTTAGGAACAAAACAAGTGACTGCCTTTGTGAGTGAATCACTGAATCATTCCCTCAATAGAATCAGTTAGTTCAACAACGCTGCTTCATGAACACAAAAATTAGGTTGCTGCATCTGAAATGGCATACATTTGGTCAAAACCTTATTTTGCAAAAGACAAAATAAGCGAATCACTGAATCCTTCCCAAAGCTCAACTGATTCATTTAACAAAATAGTTGTTCAGAAACAAAACAAGCGACTACCTTATGAGCGAAATGAATCATTCGCGATTCGTTCAAAAATATTAATTTACGAATGAAACAAGTAACTGTCTTTATAAGTGAATAAATGAATCATTCCTGCAACAGAATCATTTAGTTAAAAAAACTAGCTGTTCATTTATAAACAACAACAACAAAAAAATGAGGTGCTGCATTTGAAATTGCATGCATTTGGTGAAAAACTTATTTTACAAAAACAATCGACTTTCTTTATGAGTGAAATGAATCATTCACAATCCGTTCAAAAATATGCATTTAGGAATGAAACAAGTGACTGTCTTTATAAGTGAATAAATAAATTATTCATGCAACAGAATCATTTAGTTCACAAATGTAGTTGTTCATGTATAAATAAAAAAAATGAGGTGATGCATTTGAAATTGCATGCATTTGGTGAAAAACTTTTTGGCAAAACATAAAACAAGGGAACAAGCGAATCACTGAAACAATCCCAAAACTCAATCAATTGGTTCAACAACATAATTTCATTCAAGGACAAAACAAATGACTTTCTTCATGAATGAAATGAATCATTCACAGTTCATTCAAAACACGCATTTAGGAACGAAACAAGTGTAATACACACATACACCATTACAAGAATATACTATTTCAGTCTTGTTGTAAAATTATTTATCACAAACAGTGGTTACCTTCCACAATTGCAATCAGTACTGTAATTGTATTGCAAGATTATATAGCAACTGTTAGTGGAAAACTGATGCATCATTATTGGTTCCACAACAACATCAGTTCTGCTAGCCTACAATATATTGCTTTCACACCATTGATGAACCGTGCTTTAAATATATAGTTGAATTTTAGTAAAAACTTTATGGTACATTTTAATATAAACATGAAAACAACTGGAACAAGTGAATCACTGAACAAATCCCAAAACTCAGTTGATTCGTTTAACAACATAGTTTCATTCAAGAACAAAACAATTGACTTTCTTTATGAGTGAAATGAATCATTCATGATCCGTTCAAAAATATGCATTTAGGAATGAAACAAGTGACTGTCTTTATAAGTGAATAAATGAATCATTCCTGCAACAGAATCATTTAGTTAAAAAAATGTAGTTGCTCATTTATAAATAAAAAAATGAGGTGCTGCATTTGAAATCGCATGCATTTGGTGAAAAACTATTTTGCAAAACATAAAACAAGGGAACAAGCGAATCACTGAATCAATCCCAAAACTCAATTGATTCGTTTAACAACATAGTTCCATTCAAGAACAAAACAATCGACTTTCTTTATGAGTTAAATGAATCATTTATGATTCGTTCAAAAATAAGCATTTAGGAACAAAGCAAGTTACTGTCTTTGTGAGTGAATCACTGAATCATTCAGGAAACTTAATTGGCTGGTTGAAAAAAGTTGATTTAGGAAGAGTAAAACTGAGTCACACAGATTCAGTGAAGAACTTCACAACCACTAAAAAGATATGTTCTATATGGTCTATGTGTGTAGTATGAATGAGATTGCACTGAACCTCATCAAGGATTGATTTAGGATTTAAACAAGTGACTGTCTTTGAGCAAAAACCTGAATCATTCCCAAAACCCAATCGATTCATTCAAAAATGAAAACACCACCCTTTGGATGAGACCAGGAAGTGACCCAAGTTGGATTTGAACTCCAGTCACCATTCAATAAAGCTCCACCGTTCGGCCACGCTTCCGACAACACTAAATAATTTTAAAGTAGGTTTAATGCGTTTCTAAGTGCAAAAAAACACATGACTTTAAAAGTCACCCCATTCATCGCCATTTAAACACGCTTTCCCGTAGTCCTCGGTTAAGGTCCTCAAAATCCAATCAACGTGTCAGTGAAATGGCTCTTCATCTGCGGAGATTAAGAGCGCCTCTATTACCTCCGTTTTAGCCGTAGACCCGGCACACATTTCCGCACAGCTATTAGTAACACCTGGAGTCTTTCACATTAGTTGAGGATCTGGCATCATAAATTCCGGCCTATTAATGATTATTCTGACTTCTTGGGATAAATGGCTCAATGTTTTTGATAATGAAAATATACACTCTGCTCAGAGAGCCCGTTCCTGCACTCACATTACCTTTGTAATGTACTTCATGGTTGATCATATCAGACGACGTCATAACTTTTACCAAGACGGACTTATTAACTCAGAAATGCATTTCAGAGAGTCTGAGATTCTTCAAGCTTAAAGTCCCTGATTTAATGAAAGGTACTTACTGTCTCTGTACTTTATTTGAAGTGATTCTCCGCCGCTTTTAAATTGGAAAAACGTCAGAAGGTTTCATCGTGGAGTCGAACACGTGAAATACGGCCTCTTCTATGTGTAGTTAATTTTGGAAGCTCATTTACAGTGTCATTTATGATAAAATCTTCATATTGGATCTCATGTTAGAATATGCTAAAGATGTGAACAAGAATCATGGATGAGGATTTATGTGAAACGAGACATTTTTATTGTTGCGTTAGGCTGACCAGCTAAACCAGAGGTCACCAATTAGCAAACCGCCTTCTGGATCCAGACCCAAGATTGGCTCCACAAGAAGCATGAATCATTTATCATAAATTAATATTATGTTCTCCACACAAAGAAATGGAGCATCTCAAACAACATATATGCAGTGCTGGGTAGATTACTAGCAATTTCTAACCTTAAAATCTCTGGGATACTTCAGATAAATATATTAGGTGAAAGATTCAGCTGACCAAAAAAAAAAAATTACAAATTTAAAACTCGTAATTGCTAGTTTATATCATGATTCTGAGAAAAAAAAAAAAAAAAAAAAGAATTGTTTTTTTTTAATTACACAGTTCCGAGAAAAAAACATCAGAATTGGCAGATATAAACTTGCAATTTTAAGAAAATGTGAGTCTGGACTTCATAACTTGCAATTGTGAGTTTATATCTTACAGTTCTGAGATAAAAAGAGAACTGTGAGGAAAAAAAGTCAGAATTGTGAGATACAAAATAGCAACTGCAAGAAGAATCACTGAATACTGGCTTTAGAACTTGCAAGCAATTTTATATCATGCAATTCTGAGAAAAAACTGTCAGAATTCTGAGATATCAACTCTGAATTGCAAGAAAAAAATTAGAATTGTGAGATGCAAACTTGCATTTGCAAGAAAAAATATCCTGATTTTACAACTCGCAATTGCGAATTTATATCATGAAAGTCAGAATTGTGTGTGTTTTTTTTTTTTTTAAATTACACAATTCTAAATATTCTGTTTTTTTAACTCAAAATTGCCAGTATATATCATGCGATTCTGAGAAAAAAGTCAGAATTGCGAGTTTATATCACAATTCTGACTTTACAACTCACAATTGCAAGTTTATAGCATAATCCAGTATATTACACATTTTAGGAAATACAATCAGACTACTTTTTGTTTACTTGAACCATATTGCTATTAAAATACAAAGATAAAGAAAATATGTTCCATTTGTTGTTATTAGCAACACGAAGTGCATTAAAAATAACATTACATTAAGATTTCCCCAAACTAGGGTTCAGGAAGTAACTGCATAGGGTTTGTAAGTTTACTGGAAAGCTAATAAATCAAATCATAAAAATGTAAAATTATAATAAACATAAAAAAAAAAAAAAAAACACTTATTAAAAAGATTAAATATTTTAATTTTTTACCTGCATGTCATATGGCCATTATCTAATTTCAGAGAACTGTGAACAAGAAAACATGCTATTTAATTATTAATTTATAACCTTACATTTTTTTGGGATACTTTAAATAAATATATTAGGCGAAAGAGATTCGGCTGAAAAAAAAAAAAAAAAATTTAAAAAAGTCTCTGCATTACATGTAAGAAATAAAGCGAATTTGTGCATTTTAACGTGTTTAAACGACTAATTTTAATTCTATGCTGGACAAATTAGGATTTAGAATTTCTTACATGTTCATTTTTATACAACATATTGGTGAGTCTTTCTGAGACCTTTGCCGGATGAAAGTTTCGAGACTTGATCTCTTTCAACTTTAATTGGATACGCTGTGTATAATGAATGTTAAACACAATTACTCTGGTCTCTTCATTTGCACACAAGAGTACAAAAACAAAAAGCTCACATTGTTTATAAAATCTCATGCATATCCTAATAAACTGCCAGTAAATGGTTGCAAACTGACGACAAGGTGAAAAGCAAACAAACTAATTAACAAAGCACATTTATTTAGGTACAAGTGCATGAACTCAGTAAGTGCTTTTTGTATTGCATTATGGGCAAAGCCAACCTAAACGTACTAGTGATTTGATATTACAGTGGAACAGTATCTGAAATGCCACTGTGGAAAATAAGCACACTTTGGTTCTATCCCATGACTGGCAGCCGTGTGCAAAAGGGACTCCAACATTTTCCAGAATTATATGTGGCTCGTATCATGAAAATTGATTAGTTCAGGGAAAAATGTGACACCAGTTAATCGAGACCTTAAATAAAAGATATAATTCACAGGGCATGCTGAAAATTGTCACTCTCAGCGCTTTTATGACTGTGCCAGCCTTTATGACTTCAAAGAAAATGTCACTGGCAGCAAATGACGTGCTACTGAATAACGTCGTTACGGAGAGGAAGACATTTAAAACTTGACGGTCTCTACGATGGAGGGAGTACTTCTGCTGAACATACATTTTCTCCAGCCGAAGAGGCTAGACAAAGATACCCAGACCCTCGTCTTCTGTCACGTTCACATTTCAAATGAGCTTCTGCTGGGTAATTTCTACCTTCCAGAGCTTTTCAGCCAAATCCTCCTAAATTAAGAAACCATTGGCTCTGGGAGCTGAGATGACCATGTCATTTATACAGTGTCATGCAGTAGACTTTACCCAGCTTAAACCAGCCTAAGATGCCCAAGCTACTTTTGTTGGTCCATTTTATTAGATTTAGAGGGGTTTTAAAGAGTCTATGGCTAATATACAGTCGTGGGCTCTTATCCAGATATAAATAAAACCAAAATCAACTTAATTGGCATTTGCATGCAAAAAAAAAAAAAAAAACACAAAACAAAAACAAATGCATATTAGTTTAGGGGTTTTCTTCACTTGCAGAGGCAATCAACAAAAAAATAAAATGATTATTGAAGCATGTTTTACAAGAATATAGTGTTTCAGTCTTGTAAAATTATTCATCATAAACAGTGGTTACCTTCCACAATTGCAGTCAGTACTGTAATTATACTGCAAGATTATACAGCAAAAAAGTCAGAATTGCGAGTTCATATCACAGTTATGAGATTACAACTTACAATTACGAGTTTATATCATGCAATTCTGAGAAAAAAGTCAGAATTGCACGTTCATATCTCCAAATCTGACTTTATAACTCGAAATTGCAAGCTTATATCATGATTCTGAGAAAAAAAACAATTGCGATTTTTTATTATGCAAATCTGAGAAAAAAACTCAGAATCGTGAGATTTAAATGCGGATTTAAATTGCAAAAAAAGGTCAGATTTGAGATACAAACACACATTTGCAAGAAAAATATTGTGACTTTTTAACTCGCAATTGCGAGTTTATATCACATGAGAATTGTGAGTTTATTTCTCCAATTCTGACTTGATGACTTGCATTTGTAGAGTTTACATCACAATTCTAATAAAAAAGGAATTGCATATTTTTTATCACGCAGTTCTGAGAAAAAAGTTGAAATTGTGAAATCTAAACTCGGAATTGCAAAAAAAAAAAACATGAGAATTGCGAGAAACAAATTTGTTTATTAGTTTATTATCACGCAATTCTGAAAGAACTCAGAATCGTGAGTTTATATCTCGCAATTCTGACTTTATAACTCGCATTACAAGTTCATATCATGATTCTGAGAAAATTGTAAACTCACAATTGTGAGAAAAAAGACAGAATTATGAGATAAAAACTCGCAATTACTTTTTTTTTTTTATTCAGTGGCGGAAACGGGCTTCCATTCTAATAGATCAGTTTGAAATATTAAAAAAGAACACTTAATTTCCCTGAATTCTATTTAAATTTCTTTGAATTTCAGTGAATTCAACTTCCTGTCACTCCAATTTAATTCAAATTCCAACTCAAGAAGTATCACGTTCCAATTGTTTCTCTTACTTTCTAAAAGTCCTCATTTCCGTTTTGTATACAGTAAGTTGCTGTGGTGTGTTACTCTATTTTTTTAAATTATTCCATGATATAATTGAGTGCAAGATGCTGTACTCCGCAGTGTCGACAAACACCAGAATAATAAGTGAACTAACTCCTTGATTATCTTGCGTATTAGTCCACATTTTAAATCTGAAACTTTTCCTCTTTAAATGCTAATCTTTCCCTCCGAATCTCTGCCTAATCTTCTCCATCTAATTACTATGATACAGTTGATAAAATACTAGTGCTAGCTTTCCATCTGAAGCTTGTACACAATTAGTGTAGACACAGAAAATAAATCAATATTCCCAATCCAACTGTAAAAAACAATTAAGGAAAACGGCCTGGCTGCGAAAATAACAGTGAATAGTAGTTATTAACCACTTCACAATTCACCACGGAGAACCGTACCCAGAATGCACCCCGCTCAAGCGCATGACTGAAGCTAATACCAAACGCATGACAGAGGTGACAGATGCCAATAACGCCGTTCAGAAACATGTGTGTGTAATTGAGAGATTTAATGAAAAACAAAGCAAAATGAGTCTCGGCCGAACCTGAACATGGAAAGCTGGGTGAGGTCGTACGGATGTGGCAAATACTAAACAAGCCACACACAAGGTCATGCTTATTCTCTTGCATATCCTGAGCCAGGATAAAATTGCTCGCCCTCTATTGTTTTACTAGATTCTTTTCGCATTTCAATATCGACCGTTCACTCATCGACATGTGGGGAGACCAATTACACTGGCATTGTGTTTCAAACAGAACAATGTGTGACCAATTTGTTTTCAACAAGTTCAGTAATGACACAATATGTTTCATAATGCCAGACGAGAGACCCTGGAATAAAAATAATTGAACACTTCCTTGCTTTAAGCAAGGAAATTTGGATCTGAAATAACATGATACTAATGCCTAAAAGCAATTCCAAAAGTGTACAGTGTTTTACAAGGAAGAAAACGTAACTAAATCTGCCATTAGTTTAGCAAATAGCAACATTGTGACTTCCTGTTTAATCAAACGTGATCACTAAAAAATCTTAACTTAAATATACCATTTCATAATTCACTTTCTCAAGACTATAACTTGATACTTCATACATATTTTAAACTTTTTAAAGAAACAATTCTACTATGTCCTGACAGAAGAAATTATCATTTACTCTCTTCCTTTTCTGGTAGAGATTATCTGTTTTACTTCTGTACACCAGTGAAAGATGAGACTGACTATAGGGGAAGGAACATAATAAATGTTCATCCTCTCATGTCATAAAATCTCGTCGTCAGCTTGTGAACGGTGACGGACACACAAAGAAGAGCAAAGTGAGTCTATTAATAGGAAAACTACCCTCATTAAAGGTTTCTGCTTATTTTAGAAGCAGGACGAAGACCCATAAACCTCTTCATGATTGTATTTATTTCAATGTTAGTGCCTTCTGAAGAAAAAAAAAAAGAAGAGAGAAAAAAAATTAGCTTGAACCTCATAAAACCTGTGAACATGACTTCATGATTTCATGCCAAAATAATGAAATAAATAAAAATAAAAATAATTATTATTAGTAGTAGTCATACTGTATTTGATTTTTATATAGAATTTAAAAAAGTTATTATATTAAAGGAAAAAAACTTTAATATTTACTGTAATAAAATACAGTAATATTTTATTATTTTCTAGTTTAAAAAAATAAAATGCTATTATAGGTCACATTTGATCTTAAAATTAATTCTACACATTAATACATTTATACATAAAATCTAAATCTAAAGCTAGTCAAAGAAACATTAAGAAAATAAAAATTATACACCATTTTCTTCAGCATTCATAATAACAAATATTATATATATTTTATATTAAATACAGTTAATATTATATATATATATATATATATATATATATAATTTTTATATTTTCTTAATTTTGACTTTTGGGGAAAAATGTAACCAGCTTAACCTTTTAACTGTCACTCCCATTTTTGAAAACAAGACATAAAAATGCACTATCCAGACTTAAATTTTTATAATTCATGAATGAAAATATTTTGTAATATGATTTTGAGATACATGTTCCATGGTAATGCAATGTCTGGTTTTAAAATGCCTTTCAAAGGATGAATTTTGAGATTTTAAGTTTTGAACTGATATATAATTTCTTATGATATCTAAAGCATGAAAGGGGAAAAAGGAAACGAAGAAAGTCTTTCGTGACAAAGGTCAGAACTCATGTTATGATGTAGATTTTTTAAGTTGCACTCTTGATATTAATCTATTACTTTTCCTACATAATATGAAACACAAAAATATGGTAAAATATCGATTTAAGAGTCTTAGACCTTTCCAACGATGTATAGTTTGTCATGATTAGATTAGGATTTATTTGTAATATGGTGAAGTAAACGTCCCACAGAGTGGACGGTGACAGTTAAAGGGTTAAGTTTTTGCAGTTTATGACTCATCTAAACAATTCAAAATTCACAGCACCTCTAAATCCATGTTTTATGAAGTGACTGAGTTGATTGTACCTGTAAGTGAGATTTATCGTGACCCTTGGCTACTGTGGGGTAACCACCGTCTGGGATCTCCTCACCAGCCCTGCAAACAAGCTCAATGTTGGTATTACTTTGATGCCAGAACTCCAACTTTTATTGGCCAAAAACCTGCATTACTGGATGGCCACACTGCATGACACACACCACAGTTTTTGCTCCGCGACTATATGAATATTTCAGCGTGTCAATTAGCCAACGGATCATTTGGCTTTCCAGAGAAAGTAAACAGACATAACATCGTACACAAACATGGTTTTACAGGCTCCGAAACGCAAACGCAGCCTGTGGAAATACACGCCATTGACATGATCATCAGGCCATGATGTCAATAAAAACTTCTTCGCATAAACATTACTTTTGGACTGCGAGAGGAAGACGGACAAGGGAATGTTTAGTAATATATTTGGATCTGGTGACATTGCTTGCACTGAAACGAAAAGGTATAGTTAGTCATAAACGGCCAGACAAACATCTTAAATATTTCCAGCCGTGTACAGTTCTAAGTGTGCTTTTTCACAAAACATTAGCAGATTGTTTATGTCTCACCGCTAGGCTAAGTGATCGCTTCAGTTGTGTTCCAGTCTGTAACTTGAGCAAAAAGAGTGGCTTGCCAGAGGACTGTGTTGAACATGGCTCATGCTGTAAATCAATATTAATCTTAATGCTACAAAGCAATGTTAGCATGCGTGCCACACGTCTACTCTCCCAAACCCCGCCCTCCAAAGACTTATCAGCCAATGAGAACAAGCAAATTAGTTGGCAGGTGCCTCAAAGCTTTCTGATTGGCTAACAATCTGTATTTCTGTATTCTGACTTATTTTTATAAACAAAAACATTTGTTCAAAAGTTCTAACATTAAAAATGTGTTTTCAGACAATCAAAATAGACAAATAAGACCTAAATGTCCTGCAGTAATGCCAGTCTAATGAAAATCACCATTTAAAATAATGAGAACTCATAGAGCTGTCAATCATGATTAATCGCATCCAAAATAAGTTTGTTTACATAATATACGTGTGAGTACTGTGTATATGTATTATTTATATATAAATACAGACACTTGCATGTATATATTTGAGAAAAAAATTTATATTTATATATAAAAAAGCATTTATATGTAAACAAAAATGTAAATAAATTAAACTGTAAATATATATAGACATAAATATCTTTAAAATGTATACAGGTATGTGTATGTTTTTATATATACATTACAAATATACACATTACTCACATATATATTATGTAAACACAAACTTTAATTTTGGATGCGATTAATCGATTAATCGATTAATCGTTTGACAGCCCTACAGAACTACTATATTCTAATTACTATACCACTACTGTTACTAATTATTACAAAAAAAATAATAAAATAAAAATATGCTTAATTGTTCTGAAAATAATAGGGCTATCAAATCGATAAATCATAATTAAAGTCAAAATAAAGTTTTGTGTTTACATAATATGTTTACCTGTATGTGTATTTATACATATAAATATATACATTACACACACATATATTATGTAAACAAACTTTTTATTTTGGTTGCGATTAAATCGCGATTAATCAATTTGACAGCCCTAGAAAATAATTTTCCACAAAATTTAATAATAAATGCACACTTCCCCCTCCCCCCCATAAGTTTACAACTGGATGCCATTTACTGAATATAATGAGGTCATGTGAAAACAATAACATTTAGCATAGCATGCTTCAAATGCTATTTAAGAAAAAAAGGTAGGCAGTGTATACGAATGTATTTCATAACATTCAGTAAATAAAATATGCATTATGCTGAAAGAAGAAAGAAACAGTACAGATGCATGAGGCCTAAATAGTAGAGCACTGAGAAATGAGACCTGATGACTTCATTTGACAGGTGGTTTTCTCATTCTCTCTTCTGCTCTTCTGAGTCTTTTATTATTATTCACATCCGGACTTTTTCCCCCACCCACACTTTAAAATCATCTTCCATCTCTTCCAGTTTTGCTTCTAACTCTGAGTTTACCTGATGCTTTTATCTCTCTCTCTCTCTCTCTCTCTCTCTCTCTTTTAATAGATTTGCTGTGTAAGAGTGAGGTGGCGATCAGACTCCGCTGGGTGCTTCGTTAGTTAAAGGAATCCAGCAAATGGATTTCCATAATTCAGCAGAATCATGAAAAATTCAAAAAGTAAAGTTTGTTCAAAAGTGCTAAAATCTTCTCATGGGTACGCTGCCTTATTTATTTGACATTTCCACATCTCTCATTTTTACTTGTCTTTTAGACATGCAAAATAGACAAATAAGACCTAAATGTTTTACAGTAACGATAATCTATTGAGAATCACAAAGAAACCTAAAAAGCCTAAAGTAAACTCTAAAGTAAAACAATCAGACGCTTTCCAATAATGAGAATTTTTGAGGGAAAACATGCTTGTTGATGTTATAAAGTCACAGTGGAAAACCTTAATTTAGGCTTTACTTTTTTGCGAAAAAATAGAATTTCTTATTTCCTTAATTAGATTTTAGAGCAACATCTGTTTACTTTTCATCCAATACCAAGTCACAGACAATTTTTACTGACATTTATTCCAATACTAATACCTCTAAAAATTTGATTTATGTAAACAAATGGATAATTATAGCCATTTAAAATGACATTATTATTAATAGGGATAAACTGTAAATCATTAGATTCCTTACGTTTTCCATTAGAAATTATAAACATGATCAGTCAACTTCTTTAGTTTCCAGTTCAAACACCAGAAAATATTATTAATTATTATTTACACATAAATAATAAATGTGTAAAATAAATGTAACATCCTTAGTTTCTTAGTAAAGTGTTGTTAAGTAAAACTAAAATTAAAACTTAAAAAAAAAAAAAAACACTTAGAAATGTTGACTTGGCAACAAACATGTAAGTAGGTTGAAGTACTAAACTTACTAAAACTAAAACCACAAAAAGTATTAAAAATATAAATAATAAATGTGTACAACAAATTTTTAACATTCTTAGTTACTTAGTAAACTGAAATAACTAAGTTTTAGTTTTGTCAACTAAAACTAAAATTAAAACCAAAACAACCTAGAAATGTTGACATTGCAACAAACATGATAAAGCTGAACTACTAATTTTACTAAAACTAAAACATTTTAGAAATGTTGACTGGACAACAAACATATAGATAGGTTGAACTACTAAACTTACTAAAACTAAAACAAACACCACAAAAATGATTATAAACATAAATAATAAATGTGTAAAACAAATTTTAATATTCTTAGTTACTTAGTAAACTGAAATAACTAAGTTTTAGTTTTGTAGAAATGTTGACATTGCAACAAATATAAGTAAGTTGAACTTTTGTTGAATTAAAAAAAAAATGTTGACTTGGCAACAAACATATAGGTAGGTTGAACTACTAAACTTACAAAAAATAAAACAAAAACTGTTACAAATATAAATAAAAAAAGTAATTTATAGTTACTTAGTAAAGTGAAATAGCTAAGTTTTAGTTTTGTTAACTAAAACTCAAACTAAAACTCAAATTAAAACAACTTAGAAATGTTGACTTGGCAACAATCATAAGTAAGCTGAACTACTACAGTTACTAAAACTAAAACATTTTAGAAATGTTGACTGGACAACAAACATATAGATAGGTTGAAATACTAAACTTACTAAAACTAAAACAAACACCACAAAAATGATTATAAACATAAATAATAAATGTGTAAAACAAATTTTAATATTCTTAGTTACTTAGTAAACTGAAATAACTAAGTTTTAGTTTTGTAGAAATGTTGACATTGCAACAAATATAAGTAAGTTGAACTTTTGTTGAATTAAAAAAAAAAATGTTGACTTGGCAACAAACATATAGGTAGGTTGAACTACTAAACTTACAAAGAATAAAACAAAAACTGTTACAAATATAAATAAAAAAAGTAATTTATAGTTACTTAGTAAAGTGAAATAGCTAAGTTTTAGTTTTGTTAACTAAAACTCAAACTAAAACTCAAATTAAAACAACTTAGAAATGTTGACTTGGCAACAATCATAAGTAAGCTGAACTACTACAGTTACTAAAACTAAAACATTTTAGAAATGTTGACTTGGCAACAAACATAGGTAGGTTAAAGTACTAAATTTACTAAAATGTAAACACCACAAAAACTACTAAAAATATAAATAATAAATGAGTAGAACATGTTTTAACAATTTATAGTTACTTAGTAAAGTGATACGTTTTAGTTTTGTTAACTAAACTAAAATTAAAACGAACAAACAAAAAAAAAACTTAAAAATGTTGACTTGGCAACAAACGTAGAGGTAGGTTGAACTACTAAACTTACAAAAAATAAAACAAACACCACAAAAACTATTACAAATATAAATAATAAATGAGTAAAAAAAAAAAAAAATGCAACAATTTATAGTTACTTAGTAAAGTGAATCAACTAAGTTTTTTTTTTTTTTTTGTTAACTAAAACTAAAAATTAAAAAAACTTAGAAATGTTGACTTGGCAACAAACATAAGTAGGTTGAAGTACTAAATTTACTAAAACTTAAACACCACAAAAACTGTTAAAAAAAATGAGTAAAACATGTTTTAACAATTTATAGTTACCTATTAAAGTGATACATTTTAGTTTTGTTAACTAAAACTAAAAAAAAAAAAAAAAAAAAAAAAAAATTAGAAATGTTGACTTGGCAACAAACATATAGGTAAGTTGAACTACTACAGTTACTAAAACTAAAACATTTTAGAAATGTTGATTTAGCAAAAAAGAGAGAAGCAGGTTGAACTAATAAATACTAAAACTAAAACAAACACCACAAAACTATTAAAATATAAATAATACGTGTAAAACAAATGTAACTTCCTTAGTAACTTAGTGAAATGAAATAACCAAGTTCTAGTTGTGTTAACTAAGACCAAAAATAAAACTTAGAAATGTTGACTTGTCAACAAACAGATAAGTAGGTTAAACTACTAAACTTACTAAAACTAAACCATAAATAAAGCTAAATATTTATTTTTAAAAAAAATAAATAAATAACAAGAATACTAAAATAATAAAAATGAAAACCGCAAATCTAAAAATAAAAGCTACTTCAGAATGTTCCTAAATATTATAATAGTACATAAATAATACTAAAATAACACTGAGCACCATTTCAGTGGAAAAGGGGTTCGAGAAACAGAGAGAGAGACCCATGCTGTTCAGACGTTATTCAAAGCAGCTATTTAGTGGTCAGAGCCCCTCTGCTGCTGTCCTGTCACTGCCTCTTTGTGTCTCATGCAGCTAAACCGACTGTCATAATTTCAAACAGGATTTACAGCAGTATAACCGCAAAACATGAGCTCTAACCCGATCCAGACCTGCAAACCATCACCAGAAACTTAGCACGGGGAGAAAATCCCCAAAACAAACGCTTTTATTAATGTCATCCAGCGCTCTGCTGGAGTTTTCGGATCCTGGGAGAACATAAGTCTGATTTTGTGAAGCGTACTTGATTCCTTCCAAGTGGCAGACACATGGGCTGCTTAAATGTTTTACCGTTCACTTCTACATAGAAAATGACCTTTCGGAGTAAATCAGTCAAACATCGGCTGGTTATAGACCTATAAAGAATATCAAATTTATTGGCAAATTATGAAACACATATTTTATTGAAACTTGGGGGCAAGTTTCGGGGAGGCGCCAGAACATTTTTCCAGCGACAACGCTCTCTGTTGAGCTTTAGTGCATTTTAAAGGAGCTTAACGATGACGTAAAGTCTTTTTTTTCCCGTCCCCTCTCTCTCAATTGTGTTCCTTTGCCGAAAGCGTCTAATGAATCAAGTGACTTAAATGGGCCGCAGTGTTCACGGCATTTACAGTTCTACAGTCGTGTGACTGGGTCAGAGTTTCTGCAGTTCAATACACAGAACACTTTCACACAACGTGGGGTTTGTTGGGTAACCCCATTACAGTCTGAAACAATTTATTGGGACTGAACTAGTTTTGCCTGAATGTTATGCAAGCAATAAAGAATCTCAACCAATGGTATGAGTTTAGGGCGGGACTATAGGACTGACCAATGAAGGCTGGAAACAATTGGAAAAGAGAGTGTGGAATGGGGTAGGGAAAAAAAAAAAAAAAAAAAAATAAATAAATAAAATAAAATAAAATAAAATAAAATAAAAAAATCTACTTATCTATGGTCTACATATCAATTAAATTAAATTAAATTAAATTAAATTAAAACACATTAATATAAAACAATTGTAATAAAATGAACCTAAGCATACACAGCAATAACAACAACAAAAATAATAAATAAAATAAAATAAAATAAAATAAATTTAGACCTAATTAATGAATTAATTCAAGGTCTACATATCAATTAAAAAAATAAACAAAAAATTCAAGGTCTACATGTTAATAAAAAAATTAAAGGGTTACATGTCAAAAAAATAAATAAAATAAATAAATACATAAATACATAAATAAAACAAAATAAATAAAATAAAATAGGGTATAAATTCATTAATTCATTCCATCATTCCAAGGTCTACATAAAAAATAAAATAAAATAAAATAAAATAAAATCCCAGGTCTAATAATTAATATAATTAAATTATAATAATTAAATTACATTAAATTCAACACAAGTCTACACAGCAACTAACAAATAAAATATAATAAATAAAAAAAATGCATGTGCATATCAATAATAAAAAAAGGCCTCAACGTCTAAATATCAGTTTAAGAAATCAATCAATCAATTAACCAATCAAATCAATCAAATCAATTACTCAGTCAATCAAATCAATCAATCTCCGGTCTACATAGCAATCAAATTAAATTAAATCTAAATAAATTAATATAAAATAATTGTAATAAAATGAACCTTAGTCTACATAGCAGTTAAGAAATAAAATAGAAATCCACGTGTGAATATCAGTAATAATAATAAAAAAAAGTATCAAAATAATAAAATAATATAAAATAAATGTTGTAATGTTAAACAAGACCTAATTAATGAATTAAGGTCTACATATCAATTAAAAAAATAAATAAAAAACTTAAGGTCTACATGTGAATAAAAAAAAATTCAAGGGTTACACGTCAAATAAAGAAAAAAAAAAAAGCCAAGGTCTAAATAAACAAATAAATTAATTTATTCATTCATTCATTCATTCCAAGGTCTACATAAAAAGTTTATTTTATTTATTTTCTCATTTAAAAAAATTAAAATATAAATTAAACATATAAATTAAATTAAAATAAATTAAATTAAACAAGTCTACACGCAACTAAAAAATAAAATATAATAAAATAAAAATGAACGTGCATATCAATAATAAAAAAGCATTAATGTCTAAATATCAACTTAAAAAAAAAAATCAATCAATCAGTCAATCGATCAATTCCCGGTCTACATATCAATCAAGTTAAATTAAATTAAATTGAAATACATTAATATAAAACAATTGTAATAAAATGAACCTAGTCTACACAGCAACAACACCAAAATTAATAAATAAAATAAAATAAAATAAAAAGATAAAATAAAATAATCTATCAAGGTATACATTTTATCCATTCATATTTTCCCTGATTCATTTCTAACACCAAGCTCCGGTGTTTGAGCAACAGGAACGCACAAGTGGCTCAAAAATTACACACTTCACCTTTAAATTATCAGTTGACACAATGGTCTAATTAGTGAAAATTGATGTCATAGTCTTCTATCTTTCACACAGCCTGTTTACACAAGCGGTATTGTTCGCACGATACTAGCGTTGGCTAAACCCAGCCTGAGGCCGTGATTATGCATGGAAAATCATTCCTTTTGGACAAATTCGCATTCATCTGTACGGCTGTAATCACATTTAAACAATTGGACATGCTGAGATCTTTCTTTCAAACAACATAAAGCTCTTGTTTGGCTTTAGCATCAGTCTTATCGCATGCCCTGGAAACCCGGTTGTTTGGTGACCCATCTCAGAGCATTTATAGCTCCATTTGAAAACTGCTTTTACTAATGTGGGTAATTGTAGCTTTAAATGAGACATACTTTTTACTCTTTGACAAGGTGACAGCGTTCGATGATGGCACACAATGGCAGCTAATGACTCCTTTGTTCCAGTAAATTGCAGGAATACTCATTACAGCTATTTTAAATGCGCCCAGTCTTGGAGCTTAAATTGGGCAGTACTTAACCTACTTAAACATAATAAAACGTCCCAGCTGCTGCGGTCCTTGGCAAACTTAGTCAAAGATGCACAACTTTGATCTCAGAAGTCAATTAAACACTTAAGATTTTAAAACTAGGAGAAAGAGCAGAATCATCCTGCAGGATTCAGATGCATTTGTTTAAATACTAAACGTGTGTCATTTCAGCAGCACTTAAATTAAACTGTTTTCAAACACGTTTCTGCATGTTTATATTCATGCATTTACAATGCAAGTCTATGGAGCTTAAACAAATGTTAAAATTAATCCGTGCTTACATGCATTACCATGAAATAAACAAATTGCTTACCAGCCTGGATAAGTCATATCCAATCTTTTCACTGGTTAAATGGAGCTGCCACAGAGTTTAAGTGGTAGAAGTTCGTCCATCTAAAAAAAGATGATTTAAATAACTTTATAAATCAAATTACAAACCTTTTGCACAGGAAAAATGTAAGTGCTTCAACAAATACACAAGTTAAACTTACAAAGAAAGAATTATTATGTCAGAAGCACATAACTTCTGCTGCAGTACCTACAAAAAAACACATTATACTTCAGAAAACAGATTTAAACAACTATACAACTTGAATATTATTTTTTGAAGAATTCCCAAAAATTCGTGTAAATGGTTTAACAAAAAATACAAACTAAACAGTTCTGCTTTTCAACAGTCTGGTCAACATGACTCTTAAACATCACCTTGTAAATGTATTAATATATGTGTTTTCACATACTTAAGAGACAAAATATCAATTATTTTATGGTAACTGACAGCAGAGCACATACAATTCATTGAATATCTAATGCTTGCCACTAGTAATGTCAAAAATAGCAGATTTGTGCCTTAATAATGTAGCCTAAAAGACCTGCCACTGTTTATAAAATAGTTAATAATCAAACAAAAATATTAAAGAATAAGAACAAAGTAATTTTTTTAAATAAATTTTGTACTTTGGGAGCAATATTAAATATATCTATAAAAAAAAAAAAAAAAAAAAAAAAAAACTAAAGAAAATGCAACAAATTAATATCAATTAAAATGTTATTATTAATACAGAAAGAAATCATTATTTGTAATGACTTAAAATGGGAGGTATTAAGTAGAAAATGAAATACAAAAAGGCTAAAGGAAACATAATAACTTTAATTAAAAAAAATATTTGTTATTAAATAATACAAATACAAATATATTTTTTTAATGACTTTAAGTAGGTAAAAAATGAAAAACGTAAGATTTGTGCCTTAACAGTGTAGCTTAACAGACCTGCAACCGTCTATAAAATAATTAATTATTAAAACAAAAATATTTAAAAAAAATTTGTACTTAATTAGGTAACAATATTAAAAAATTAAAAAAACAAAAACAAACATTAATTTCAATTTAAAAAAAATATGAAAGGCTAAAGTAAATATAATGAATTATTCAGCTTTATGAATAATTAATTAATAAAGAAAAAAATTCTTTTTGATGACTGTTTATTTAACTAATTAAATATTGGAAATAGAGTAATAAGTGAAATGAAAGTAAAATGAAACTAAAAACATTTTGTCTGTTTTTCTTTTTTAAAATTACTTTTTGGACTTTTTTAGGCTTATTTATTTTATATTTAATTATTTTCATAGTTTAAATGAATAAATAATATGTGACCCAGGACCACAAAACCAGTCACAAGGGTAAATTTTCGAAAATTAAGATTTATACATCATTATACAAAGCTGAATAAATAAGCTTTCCATTGATGTATGGTTTGTTAGGACAATATTTGGCGGAGATACAACTATTTGAAAATCTGGAACCTGAGGGGGCAAAATAAATCTAAATATTGAGAAAATCACCTTCAAAGTTGTCCAAATGAAGTTCTTAGCAATGCATATTACTAATCAAAAATTAAGTTTTGATATATTTACGGTAGGAAATTTACAAAATATCTTCATGGAACATGATCTTTACTTAATATCCTAATGATTTTTGGCATAAAAGAAAAATCGATAATTTTGACCCATACAATGTATTGCTACAAATATACCCATGCTACTTATGACTTTTACAGTTTGGTGAAATTATCGATTTGGTTATTTACTGATTACTGAAATTTTACAGTAAATTTTTATAATCTAATTTTAAGAAAGCAAGGCCTTATAAACAAGCAGTTAGCGTCAAATAGATGTGTAACTCTAATAAGAATAATAGGAACAGGAGGCTGTCAATCAAACGAGTGGAAGTGAGAGTCTTTAAACATCAGCAGGGAAGAATGACGTCACCGATCTCGTGTAAGTGTGTGTGTGTGTTACTGTAGTTTGTAAGTGACTAAGGTGTTCGCCTTCTCTTCTCCTCCTTTAAAACGCGCCAGATGCCAAGCGAAACAGCAAGATGCCACAGGCATTCGCAAACACACACACGCTGACGGTGAGAGCGGGTAGGTGGGTGAGGACGGGAGAGGATGAGAAGCTCCCGCGGGGCAAGTCTGAGAGAGAGGGAGGGAGACGGGGATGACAGTGGAAGAGACTGAATATGACTGTGTAATATTCGCCGTGGGCCTCAGAGGCAGAGTCCTTATAACTGCCTGTAAAAGATGCAAATTTGGTGAAATTATCAGCTGTAGAGCCGCGGGCTGTTTTCCAGCGGCCCTCTCCCGGCCCCCCGGCCCCCGCGCTGGAGGAAGTATTAGAGCGAGGAGCAGAAAGAGGCAAAGTTCAGTTAGCTTGGGGCGAGCCCCTAACCAAACTCCTCCAATTGGGGACATATGAAGACTCCTTTTACTTGAAAGACCTCTTACGGCCCTCCACCGCTCAAACCAAACACAAGCAAATAGGAAATAGAGACGCAAAGAGTGGAGGAGAGAGCAAGAGCCAAGGAGAAGCCACTGGAAAGGAACCTTCAGGCGGGTTACGGGGGTCTCACAAAGCAATAAAAATATACATAGATATAAGCCTGGGCGCTAGAAATATTCATACGGCTAGAAGTTTGCACGGCTGCTTTAAATGCCAGAGCGAAGTAGTAACACAAAGTCATGCTTAAATAAAGAGCGAGATGAGTCCTAAACAAGGATGGGATGTTTTAAAGTTAAATTTCACCGTTTAAATGATGTTCTTGCACAAAATAGGCTTGCCTTGATCAAAATCACCCACAAAAAACAATTTTAGCCATTTAAATCGTCTAATCCAAGCAACATGCCAGATTATGGAAGTAAAATGGGTTGCAAAAGGGCTTCACATTGACTTCAAATTCTGGCTGACATGCAGCATTGCCATGCTAGTATTAATATTAGATATTACTAGATTGTATATATTGTAAAGATGAAGTCAAAATTCACATTTTTAATACATGTTTTTGTGAAATCACCTCCCAAATGATTTAGAAATCCCTATTTTAGCATGCAACACAATCTAATCAGTTCCCGATGGATAAAATTAGCTCTTCATCTACTGTTTCTCTATTTCAACCAAAACTGAAAAATACCACAATCTAAAATTTTTAATGCATGTTCAAAATCACCTACGAAAAATCAAAATCACCTGCAGTACAAAACAATTTCTGCATGCAGTTCAAATCAAGTCTAATCTCAGAAACATGCTAGATTATGCAAGTAAAACAGGTTGTGAATGGTTTCATGTTGACTTTAAACTCTGGTTGACATGAGCTTGCCTTGCTAGTATTAACATTAGTGTTACGAAAAAAAAATAAATAAATAACTAGATTGTATATGCTGTAAAGTTAAAATCAAAATCCACCTTTTTAATACGTTTTTGGTACACAAAAAGTCTAAATCACCTCCAAACGGATTTAGAAAACCCTTTTTGTAATCTATTTTAGCATGCAACACAAATAGAAACACAATCTTAAATTTTTTAATGCATGTTGTAGGTGCACAGAAAGGCTTGTCTTGATCAAAATCACCTACAAAGCAATTTTAGCAGTTCAAATTAAGTCTCATCTCAGAAACATGTCAAATTATGGATGCAAAAAGGGGCTGCAAAAGGGCTTCACGTTGACTTTAGTTGACTGTAGTTGACATGCGGCATCTCAACTTGCCATGCTAGTATTAATATTAGTGTTACTGTTTTGGATAAAAAAAAAAATAACTAGATTGTATATACTGTAAAGATGAAGTCAAAATTCACATTTTTAATGCATGTTTTTGTGAAATCACCTCCTAAATGATTTAGAAATCCCTTTTTGTAATCTATTTTAGCATGCAACACAATCTAATCAGTTCCTAATGGATAAAATCAACTCTTCATCTATTGTTTCTCTATTTCAACCAAAACTAAAAAATACCACAATCTACATTATTTAATGCATGTTCTTGGTACACACAAAAGCTTGTCTTGATCAAAATCACCTACACCTACAAAATCACCTTAGTGTTACTGTTTTGGATAAAAAAAAATAACTGATTGTATATACTGTAAACATGAAATCCCTTCATCCCTTTTAATGCATATTTTTGGTGCACAAAAAAAGTCAAGATCACCTCCAAAAGGATTCAGAGAAACCTTTTTGTAATCTATTTTATCATGCAGGACAATCTAATCCGTTCCTGATGAATAAAATCAACTCTTGTCATCCACTTTTTCTCAATGAGTATCTAGAATAACTCAGAAAAACACCACAATCTAAATTTTTAATGTTGTAGGTGCACAGAAAGGCTCGTCATGATCAAAATAACCTACAAAACAATTTTAACAATTGTTCACTTTTTCTCACTGAATATCTTGTTTCACTCAGAAACATGTTAGATTACGGAATGTGTTTCAAAAGGGTTTCATGTTAACTTTAAACTCTGCTTGACATGCGGCATCGCAACTTGCCACGCTAGTATTTGTGTTAACATTTGTGTTACTGTTTTGAATAAATGTAACTATACTGTATGTATGGGTATTTCAAAGTCAAGATGAAATCGAAATTCATCTTTTTAATGCATGTTGGCTTGTCCTGATCAAAAACACCTTCAAAACAATTCTCAAATCCCTCTTTTTAAACTATTTTAGCATGCAACATAATCTAATTGGTTCCTGATGGAAAATATTAAGTCTTGTCGTCAATTTTTTTCTCACTTAATATCTTGTTTCACTTAAAAACATGTCAGATTATGTAAGTAAAATGGGTTGCATAAGGGTTTTATTTTGACTTCAAACTCAGGTTGACACTTGCCATGCTAGTATTAATATTAGTGTTACTGTTTCTAATAAAAATGTTCCTGATGCACAAAAAGGCTTGTCTTTATCAAAATCACTGCTGAAATTTTTGTTTTGTTTTTCAAACCCAGTCTAATTGGTTCCTGACAGATAAAATCAAGTCATATCATCCATTTTTTATTCATTGAATACTGTTTCACTCGGAAAGTGTCAGATTTTGGAAGTAAAATGAGTTGCTGGAAGTAAAATGGGTTGACTTTAAGCTCTCGCTGTCATGACAATTTGGAATCAGAGCCATCTATTTTATCATATTAGTTTTGTTTAAAAATAACTGGTAACATTTTAGTATAGGGACCAATTCTAACTATTAACTAGTTGTTTATTAGCATGCCTATCATTAACATTTTGGCTGTTTATTAGTATTTATAAAGCATTTATTCTCCATGACCATATTCTACATCCCTAACCCTAATACCTAAACTTAAAAACTAACTATTAATAAGCAGCAAATTAGAAGTTTATTGAGGCAAAACTCAGTTAATGTTTTGTTAATTGCAAGAATTGGACCTTAAAATAAAATGTGACCAAGTAAATGAAATGATTCCTTCTGTGAGGCAGACATTTGTATTACTGCCCACCTCTATATTACACAGACATAAAGCGTTCAAAATGGATCATTATTTAAGGAAAGGTACATGTTACATATGTGCTCGTCAAACAAAGAGCCTCTTTCTCCTGAAAGCATCCACTAGGAAATAAGAGTCCACATCCAGGACTGTAAACATGAGCTAATCTTTTCCGAAAGGGGTGGAAAGGAAGTTTGTGATTGGAGATCAAGTCCATTTTGTGAAGAGCTGCTCTCTGAAGGTGATTGGTGGAGCTGAGGGTGGATTCGCTGCATTGAATGAAGACTGGCGTTTATTGCAGCCCAACCTCGGCAGGTTGAGTCTCGGGGTCTCAGAGGGGTAACCAGCGTGAAGTGGCGGGGTGGTCTGGTTCGGTGCCGTCCCTGATGCCTGATTAAAATCTCAGGCATATTATCAAAAGCTAGGGGGCGCAATTAGATGATAGAAGTGACGAATGATTTTAAATAGATGGTGGATATGAAACAAACAGCAGTTTTATGGTCTGTCGGTATGCAAAGATATAACATTTGATCCTAAATCTACTGAGCCGTCTTCCTGCCTACATAGGTAGCTGCCTTCCATGTCAGCAACCTAACCGAAATAGAACTTCCGTAGTGACTGATTTGGAACGCTCTACAATGGCAACTGTCTTTTTTTTGTTTTTTGGTTTGTTTGAAAAAAATATTCAGTTAGGATCAGTATTCCATGACAAATATAAGTATGTATATTTAGCTTTTTTTTTGTTTTTAAACAGATTTTTAAATCACAAAAAACAAGTTTATCTAAAGTGTTGGGGAAAGTTACTTTTAAAAGTAATGCATTACAATTTTGCGTTACTCCCTGAAAAAGTAACTAATTACGTTACTTAGTTACTTTTTATGGAAAGTAATGCATTAGGTTACTTTTTAAATCTTGCTTCTTTGTTTTTAATATAAAATAATTGTAATGTAAAAGCCCTTTTACACCAAAAATGAAATGATTTCACCTCAGGCTGAAAAAAAAGTACATTTATGTAGGAGATCACTCTTAAGCTATATAAAAAAAAGAGGCACAAATGTTAGTTTATCTAAAGTAATTTTTGCTCATTAGTATGGTTGAATTGCATCATCGAAAGTCAGCAGCAAAGACACTGGCTAATAATATGGGATTAAATACATAAAGGATATTTGTTTTAACATATTTAATTATTGCAGGGTTGCGTTGATATTCTGAGTTTGCATTTCACTGTTTTTATTCATTTTGAGTAATACTAAATATGTTTTTTTGTGAGTCAGATGAATTAATGCATGTTCACATTTAGTCTAGAATACAGTAACATCATGTTTACCCCCAGTTTCCCGACAGGAGACTTGTCAATCAATAAATAAGGAAAAAAGTAACTGGCGTTACTTATTTGAAAAAGTAACTGAGAAACTTTCTTAGAATTTCAAAGGTAATGCGTTGCGTTACTTTATTAGTTACTTGAAAAAAGTAACATGATTACTTAACTTGCGTTACTTGTAATGTGTTACCCCCAACACTGGTTGCTATTGAAAACATTGGTTGTGACTCAAAAAAAGTTACCCACAGACCAATTATCAGTTTGTAAACATTCGGGATGCATGCGCATCATGGTTGCAGAAAACCCTGGAGAGTTAGCCTTTACGGCTAGAGAATTATGTGGATAAGGTACAAAATAGTTACATTTATAGATTATATTGATTAGATTTTCAAGATGTTCTCCGCATATTACAAGAGCTTGTCACCTAGTGATAAGCACTGTTATTCAATGAAACTGATGTTAGATAGTGGGATAGTCTTACAGACCCGAAACAGAAATGACATTTTTTGTGGGCGGAGCCTATCTGGTGACAGAAAATGACGGTTTTCAAGTGTCTATGGAGCCATGGAATAAAATAATAAAAAAAAAGGTAAATTTGATTTTATATTTCAAAATTCTGACTTTATTCTCAGAATTCCGTGATTATACCTCTCAGTTCTAATAAGGAAAAATAACTAGTCATTCTCTCTTTTCCCCTCAGCTCAGAATAAGAGTTTATATCCCACACTTCTGGCCTTTCTTCCCCTCAGAATTGACAAACTCACTATTTTTGAGTTATAAAGTCCGAATTAGGAGATATAAACTTGCATCTGCTAGAAAAAAGTCCGAATTGTGAGATAAATAAATGTTATGTAAAAATATTCATAGTAAAAGGTTTAAATAATATGTCATGCTGTAAGTGTAGGGCTAATACAATACATCCCCTATGAACAGCATATGTGAATGTTATGTGGCCCTATTGATTCAGTCAAATTTATGCTTTAAAAGTAATCATAGCAGTTTTCATCCATAGTATGTACGTTTAAAATGGCGTCTTTGACGACAGTTCTAAAAATATTTGCATTCTGATTTTGACATCAAAAGGCACAAAAAAATGCTCTTATTCCATGGATTTTACCCATTTACATCCACTTGTTACCAGTGTTTTTCTGCAACCACAATACGAGCGCAGCTGCAAGTGACGTAACTGTGACGTCAACTATAAATAAATAAAATAAAATACAATAAATAAATGAAAAAAAAAAAAATGTTGTATAATTAGCTGTTCACATTCCATTACATTCCAAAATAAAACACCTATATAAAAAGACTAGGGTGCTGTTGTGCTGAATGCAGAGCGATGTGCTGCAGAGCAAACTGTTGAATAAAGAAAGGCCACGACACCAAGCGCATCTAAGCCACATTTAGCCGGAGGTGGATCATGTCGACGGCCACCCTGCGAGTGCGATAGGGACTTAAACGTTTCACCTTTAACTAATTGTGTTTTTTAAGCTCGGGTTCCTGTAATTCTGCAGGACGAGGTGATCCTGGGAGGAAACATATGGTGTGGGACTTCTAAAGCTCTTAGCTGAGGCCCATCACACGGAGACGTCTCCGCAAACGGCGAATGTCACGAGCAGGCGGTGCGCAAGCTCTCCACTCACCCATTAAAGCGGAGGAGAGGACAAGAGGAGAGAAATATCCAAGGCTGCGCCATTTTAGCTGTAAAGAAGTTACCGGTTCAAATAATGCCAGAGTCTCGCTCCCCCCGGTAAGCGGCGTGTGATCTGCTGGGACCGAGTGATCTGAGATTGCTTTTCCCACCAATCTCCTCCAAATGTCAGAGTTTTTTTCTGCTTTCTAGAGGAAGAAGGATGAGAGAAGGCATACAGCAATATACAAGAGCGCGACACACAGGTGGGGACGAACGGCGGATAGAAACGGCCAGGACCTGAGCGGAAGCACCCTCTGGAGACAGCACGGGTTGGGCTGTAAAAATCCCAGGGTCCCACACACACACACTTGCATGGAATATAACAATAGTAGGGACAAAAGCGTCTGTGTCATATCAGCAACATAAGAAAATAATGCTCAAGCCCAGACAAATTTGTTTTAGTTTTTTTTCTTTTAACTGAAAATTATTATAAAATTAGTCAAACTAATTAATTGCATGTAGGAAGTATGTGAGTTTTGTTAAAGTAGAATCACCAAACAAATTGCAAAAATAATTACTGTTCTCAGACAGGTTTCCAGAAACAGATATTCCTGACCTGAGAGTCAATATTGTGATCTTAAATGTGATGTACTTACATCCAAAAAAATTGTATTGCAAAACACTTTTGCTGCTATTGAGGTGGGATACGGGTAAGGTTTGGGACATTTTTGGTGGCGTGGGTAGGTTTAAGGGTGGGTTAAAGTGCAAGGAATGTAATTACAAAAGTAATTACAGAAATTAATTACAGATGTAATTACATGCAGGTATTTTTTTTAAACGTAAGTGCAACGTAAAAACATGCATGTACACAATAAGTGCATTGTATTAAATGATTAATTTAAATGTAAGTACACCTAATATAAAGTGGGACCAAAAAAAAAAAACAAACTAATAAAAACAAATCACCAAAAAAGGCAAAATAACAATTTCTGCAAAATCGCAGAAATTTAAATTTATTGCAATTAAATATCAATTAAGTTTTTCATATTTACTAGATGAACACACATGAAAAATACAAGAAAGGGAAACTTAAAACACTAAATTTCCAAAATTGGGGGCAGCATGATAGTATAACAAGCATTTAAAAACAACTAAATATATAAGTATGTAATTAAATGTATTTTTACAATATGAGCACACATGAAATGTACAACAATGTGAAACTCAGTTTCTTCTCTAAACCCTGAATGTCCGTTTGGAAGTGTGTCTAAAGAATCAGGAAAGCACTATAGAATAGATCATAATTAAGTTTTAATTATGCATATTAACTGCACATATTATTTTGCATGCATTTTGTACACTGTTTATGAAAAATACTTTTAGTTGCATGCAAAACACTCCACAAGATAGCTAAACTACATAGATAAAGCATTGATTAAACATCTAATGCACAAGCTTTGCCCTTCCTTTTGTTGCACAAAAAACTCCTCTTTATCAGTAAGTGAAATCTAAATTTGTTCAATGCATTCACTTAATATAAATGACTTCTGAGCCTGCAAGAAGGTACTTTCCAGGAGGGCTTCATAGTTGCATTTGATGCAGAACTGTTCAACTGACCGAGGGAGAGAGAGAGAGAGGAAGAGAGAAAGCATGTAACTGCGGTTGGAGTAATCCAGTGTGTATACCACAGGGAGGAGCTGTGGTTCTGCCTCCATCAAACATACTGAATTAAGTCTCTCTCTCTCTCTCTCTGAGAGCTGAATGGAATAAGTCTTGGCTCTGTGCCTCTCTATGAGAAGTCAGAGTGGTTTTGAAAGGCTTTCTGAAGACTAAAAACTCCTAAGTCTTTCCTGTTAGCGTGGACCAGGGAGACTAACGAAAAATAATAATCCATTAAGTAATCTTATTTGGAAAGGGTTACTTTGCATTTTAGAGGAAATCTCAATAATCAATAAAAACCGTGAGAGGATATGAAAACAATTTGGTCATTTTTCCTTTCAAAATTGATGCATCACAACTTTTGCGTTTGCTTTCTATGTTCGTTTTTGGTCTCTAAGTCGTTCGAAAATACTTTCAATCACAAGATCAACAAGTCAAATATTTTTGAATGAAAAGTTAACATCCTGCTTCAATGAAACGTTTCATTCATTTCCAGTGGATTTATTTTTCTTCGCTTTAAACATGTCATCATAATAAACCCTCTCGATCCCTTCCTGTTGTTTTAACCCCTGAAAGTATGCGAGCGTGTTTTGAGACGCATAAAGCAGTCAGACGGCACGCGGGGAGCTCCGCGAAGAACTCTCCGGCCACATGTTTCACAATCTCCAGTCCCCCGATGAGAGAACTCGATCAGTAAGATGCCATTCCCAAAGAGTATCCGTTCTCCTCTGAGACGCGTCAAAGTCACTATTTCAAGCTCTCAACGCCTGATCCGAACCGCAAGGTGGTTCCTATTTGCGTTCGTGTTCTGTCATTGAAGGGTTTCGCTGGCACATGTGGTTTAAACGAAGCTTGATGAAATATGGCGAGGAGAAACGCTCACTGTTGTGTTGTTTATTTAGCCCAATGTGGCGCATTAAATAACCCAGGAGAAAGTTTTATTGCTCAGAGGTTGCTCAGGAGACTTTTTAGATATCAGATGTCTTAACTTTATCTCAGACGTTTGTCCTAAAATACCGAGGGAGAGATTTTTGACAAATGAGAAAATTGCTGACATACAGTACTGTGCAACAAATTCAAAATGCCACTTTAATTCAATGTTACAAGCAGTTCCTTTGTAATTAATTGCGAATTTCTGAGTGGAAATTGTACAACGAGTATGTAAAATGAGCTATGATTATTTGCTCTTGATGAGAAATGTTTGAGTTCATATTAAGACTTGATTTCAGATTTCTTGGGTGTATTCTTGGGTGATTTTTTTCTGAAACTCCAGCAGAATCAAAAAGAGATTTAAGCAAAAATTTAAATTTACAATGCCGTCTAGGAGAAAGAATTTCTCCTAAAGAGCTTAAATAATTTGCTTTTGTAAAATTTGATGAGAAATGTTTGAGATTGAGATCTCTAACTTTTCATTGCGTATCCGTTAGAGAATTTTCCCAAAACTCAAACTGAGAAGCAAGTTTTAAGTAAAACTTTCCACTCTCTCCCTTTAATTACACTTCCGTCTAGGAGAAACAATTGAGATATTATACAAATCTCATTTGAGGTTTTCTCTATCCTGCGGGAACTTGTATCTCAAAGTAGAGTTGCGGGAGTTTAAGAATGAGTGCACTAGCTAATTCCCCATCAGAAAAGTATCATAAAATCTTTTTTTTTCTTCCAAATCGATTGACCTCGCTCTTTGGGTCAGTCCTGTTCTGTTGAGATGTGTTCGGGGTTGTTGCATTATTTCTCTTGATTAATAGGGGCCCCTTGGATGCAGTGCTCTGACCTCACATCAGTAAACGTGCTCTGAACACAAGCCGGCGGTGTCGGTACATCTGCGAGCATTGTGAAGATGGCATATTTACTGCCCCTGCCAACGGGGTCAAGCCTCGGGCCTGTTAAACGTAGTGGAGGATGTAAAAAGCAATTATTCGTCAACGTGTGACCTTTAAAGCCGCCATCGCCGGCTCCTATCTGCTCTTCATTATCATAGGTGATGATCTCCTACTTGTTCTGTGAGTTCAGCATACGCCGTACGTCCTACTCAGAGAAACGGCACCTACAGCAGCTAGCGTTTGCTGGATGATACGGACGTATTTGGTCATTTTGAGCACATGAGTTCTCAAGGACAAAGGGGTGAGACTGAGTTCTACAGGATTTTTAATTGTTAATTTATTTATTTATACAAAGATGACCCTTTTTAAGTTACTATTTTTAAATTTTAAAAAAGAAAACTGTGTCATCATTTAGTTGTTCCAAACCTTTTTTCTGAGAAACCTAAAAGAAGATAAGATTCTGAAGAACTAATTTTGACCATACTGTGAAAGTCATTGGGGTCCAAAACAATATTGGACCCCATTTACTTTGATTGCATGGACAAAGAAAAAAAAAAAATTATTTTATGTTTTACAGAATTAAGAAATGCAAACATGTTTGGAAAGAAAAAAGTAAATGATGACAGAAGTTTTCCATTAACTAACCCTTTAAAGGAGAAAGTGAAATTTCTGAATTAGAATCACTGAATGAAATTGCAAAAACAAGTACTGTTAACTTGCAGGTTTTCCTGAACTTTCATCCCGTCTTCCATCAGTGAGTCAAACTATTAAAAAAAAAAAAAAAAAAAAAATCTTATTTTATGTTTCACAGAATTAAGAAATGCAAGCATGTTTAGAATGAAAAGAGGAGTAAATAATGACAGAAATTACATTTTTGAATAAACTAACTCATTAAAGGTGAAAGTGAAATTCCGAATTAGAATCACTAAATGGAATTGCAAAAATAATTACTGTTATCAAACAGGTTTTCCTGAACTTTTTCCCCATCTTCCATTGGTCAGTCCAACTGTTTTTAAAAAAATAAAAAAAAATGTATTTTATGTTGCACAGAATTAAGAAGTGCAAACAATGTTTGGAAAGAAAGGAGGAGTAAATGATGGCTGAATTTTAATTTTTCTATAAACAAACCCTTTAAAGGAAAAAGTGAAATTTCTGAATTGGAATCACTAAATGAAATTGCAAAAATAATTACTGTTCTCAAACAGGTTTTGCTGAACTTTCTCCCCGTCTTCCATTAGTCTCCATTTCTCCCATTCTTCCATTTTTCAGTCAAACTATTAAAAAATAAATAAATAAATAAAAATGCAAACATGTTTGGAATGAAAAGAGGAGTAAATAATGACAGAATTTTAATTTTTCAGAATTTTTTAACTCTTTAAAGGAGAAAGTGAAATTCTGAATTAGAATCACTAAATGGAACTGCAAAAATAATTACTGTAATCAAACAGGTTTTCCTGAATTTTCCCACAACTTCCATTGGCCAGACAAACGATTCCAGTCCCAAATTTACAAAATTTGAGCCAATGCTGTGTTGAGATGCTCAAAATAAACAGAACAATATTTTAATTATTTATATTATTATTCAGTATTTATTATATTTACATTATGATATATATTTAGATATTGATTAATATTATATTTAAACCTTTCAGGGAAAGTAACCTTGAATGTTACAGACGCCTCTGCATATTAAACTGGTTTTGAAGAAAGCTTTTTAATAATAAAAAAAAACAAAAAACAAATCACTTTTGTTAAAGTTTGAAAAATAAAAAAAAAAATCTCATAATAAACCACCAAGCAAGAATGCATTCAGCGTAAACGCTATAATCACCATGTAAAGTATTTGTATATGTACTGTGCCATCTCTAACCAATCAGATGCAAGGTACTATTAAAAATCGAAATGTAAAAAAAGTCATGCAATTGCTCACTGCTGTAATTTCCAAGCTAGCAATACCCATTCGTTCCATATAACCCCAGAAACCCGAACTACACAGAGCTCTCAAGAAACTAGGATGTTTTTTTGATGTGGGTCGGGGTCTTTGAGATTAAGAGAGGATAGCAGAGAATGTCAAGTTCTCCAGTCATCCTAATAAAAACACAGCAAATAAGATGTCGTCCTGTTTGTATTCATTATCAGTTCTTACATGCACACACTCTTGCATTAAACATTAGACAGCCTCTGATGTCTGCTTAACAGTTTAATCCCCCCCTTCACCATTCAGCCTGTCATAATAAAACCAGCCAAGCACACAAAGTCAAATATAAGCACCGAGAGGGAGGGCGTGCACGCGTTCTTTCGTTTGGCGCTTCGCTTCGTTCGCGCGAGTCGGAGAGGAAGCGTCGTGATCTCCCCTCTTCACCTCGCACTCACGCAGGGCCGATCGCACCGTACGCCTCAAGTGTGACACTTCAATTCAATCTTCCCAGCGTGCCGAGGCCGGCCTATCAGCTGGCTGCAGGACGAGCGTGGCGTGCATGCGGCGGGACGATAGCAGGCCCTTCAAAAGACCCCCTCCTCTGGAGCCCCTACAATGGAGCCCACTTCTGTCAACAAAGCACTGAACGAAGGAACCCACATATCTACTCTATGGAAAAGATTAACTGTAGCAAATCCCTTTAGCCTGCCCTCAACACCCCCGTCCTCGACAACACAGCCCTTCTTCCTCGTCTGGTTTTGTTTTTTCTATACATGTAAGTCACTTACCGGATGCTGCTGATCCGTGGCACTGAACTGGAAGGAGAGTGTTAAAAACGAGGAGTGGGCTTTAAAAGCAACGGATGAAACTAATAGGCAAGTCAAAATGAGAATCTCTTTAACATCTTTGACTTTTGCTTTCTCCTAGGAAAAAGTTCTGGAGCTTCTGGAGCTTCTGGAGCTCCAAGAAAAGGACTTAACAACTGCTCAAACTGTTCCGAACTGCTAATTTACCCAAGAATTAGGATGGCTCAATGTGAACTCAAAAATGTCTCATCTAAAACTCCCACCTGCTACGCTACTCACATATTTTCTATTTTTATTTCTCTTGTTTTAGAACTTCAAGACGTTAAGGAGAAGCATATAAGACAAAGGTGAGTTTCAGAAGAGATCTCAGCAAAGTCTCAAACTGTGCCGTTTCTGTACTATTCACATAATCTATGTTTTTTTTTTTCTTTTTCTTTTTTTTCTGAGGCCTTCATAACATAAAAAATATACCTCTGAGCAATGCATAGTCCTATAGGAAAGAACATCAGAAATGATATCTCTTTAATGTCTCAGTTGTTTCTCCAAGACAGTAATAACTTCAAATGGAGAGTAAAAAGAGAGTAAACATCCTCCTTTTTATTTTTCTCCTGAGAAAAAAACCCCCAGTTATCTAATAAGTGTCTCGTTTAGAGCTTCAGAAGAAATCTCAGCAATGTCTCCAACTATGAACTCAAATGTTGCTTATTAAAAAAAAATAATAATAATATATTTACACTATTTAGATATTCCATGTTTTATTTTTCTTAAAGGAGAAGCCCACTTCCAGAACAAAAATTTACAGATAATGTACTCACCCTCTTGTCATCCAAGATGTTCATGTCTTTTTTTTCTTCAGCCATAAAGAAATTATGTTTTTTGAGTTAAACATTTCAGGATTTTTCTCCATATAATGGACTGACATGGTGCCCCGATTTTGAAATTCCAAAAGGCAGTTTAAACGCGGCTTCAAACGATCCCAAACGCGGTTGTAAACGATCCCAGCTGAAGAAGGAGGGTCTTATCAAGCGAATCGGTTATTTTCGTTAAAAAAAATACAATTTAAATACTTTTTAATCTCAGACGCTCGTCTTGTCTTGCTCTCTCACTGCAGAAATACCGACCCAGTCTTTGCAAAGTGAACATGCAAAGAAGATCAAATATTCTCAACAAAAAAGGTAAAACAGCGATTTTGAAGTTGAGGGAGAACATGAGATGGGAATTTTTCGACATACCCTAAATGTCATGAACTGGAAAAAAAACAGGCAGAGTGAGACAAGACGACATTAAAGGCGTTTGACATTAAAAAGTATATAAATTGTATTATTTTTATGAAAGATAAGATAAGATAAGACCCTTCTTCCTCGGCTGGGATCGTTTACAACCGCATTTGGGATCGTTTGAAGCTGCATTTAAACTGCATTTTGAAAGTTCAAGATCAGGGCACCATGTAAGTCCACTATATGGAGAAAAATCCTGAAATGTTTCCCTCAAAAAACACAATTTCTTAATGGCTGAAGAAAGAAAGACATGAACATCTTGGATGACAAGGGATGAGTACATTATCTGTCAGTGTTTGTTCTGGAAGTGGACTTCTCCTTTAAGGCATTTTAGGAGAAATATCTGAGACTTTCTCTATAGGTTCAAACGAGATCTTAACAATATCTCAATATGAATCTCATGTTCCCAACAAAAAACTCCTTAAGCAAGCTATGATGTTCTTATATTTTTATGCTATCCGAGACAATAGAGATTCTTAAATGTAAGATACCTTCAAGCTTCCATTCTGTATAAAAAACAACCTCTGATTAATCCATTTCTCCTGGCGAACCTATAGAAAAAACACAAATAAGGTCTCATTAATATCTCAGATGATTCTCCTAGATAACAATGAGATCGAAAGGAGAATTTTCACCTGAGGCAGACACCAAAAATCTTGCATGTCTTCACCACATCTCATGTGTCTGAAAATGTGTTTAGATCTGCAATCCAAAGTAAAATATTTCAATATAAACTATGCTAATTTTCTGATTCTGAATGTTGTGAAAAGTTACTTCCAGTATGTTTTTTTTCCATACTCTGGCTCTAACTGTTCACTATTAACTATTAACTACTATAATTCACTATAAGGAATTTTAGAAGAAACTTTATGAATCTGTATGTAACTGTATGTACCTGAAGCCTCGATTACATATTTAAAAAAATATTTAAGTTCCTGGTCAATCTATTTCTCCTGCCAAACCTATATAAAAAAAAAAAAAACACATAAGATCTCAATAATATCTCAGATGATTCTCCTGAAGAGCAATGAGATCAAAAGGAGATTTTTTACCTAAGAGACCGCAATCTCACACGTCTTCACAAGACCTCACGTCTGTCTCAAACTGTTTTCAGATCTGCATTCGAAAGTCAAAGATTTCAACATAAACTCAAATATGTCTCATCAACGCTATTATAGCCCTAACTGTTGTAGAACATATTCATTGTAAGGAATTTCAGAAGAAACATCTACACTCTTAAAAATAAAGGTGCTTCACGATGCCATAAAAAAAAAAAAACCTTTTTTGTCTAAATGGTTCCATAAAGAACCTTTAACATCTGAAGAACCTTTCTGTTTCACAAAAGGTTCTTTGTGGTGAAAGAAGGTTCATCAGATTATGAAAAGTTAAGAAAGAGATGGTTCTTTGAAGAACCTTTGACTAAATAGTTCTTTGTGGAACCAAAAATGCTTCTTCTATGGCATCGCTGTGAAGAACTTTTTTTGAGAGTTTAAGACAATGGTGTATCTTAAATGTAACATACTGTACCTGAAGCCTCCCACTACAGAAAAAAACACAAATAAGATCTCAATCACTCAGATCTAGAAGAGATTTTTCACCCGAGAGACTTTAGAAATCTCAACACATCTTCAGAAGATCTTGTGTCTCAAAATGTATTTAGCAATCGAAAGTCCAAGATTTCAATATCTCATATATATCTCAGTTTCAATATCTCAAAACTCATATAATTCTCATCAACACTATTTTTCTGATTCTGAATGTTGTGAAAACAATTTATTTCCAGTATGTTTTTTTATACTCTGGCCCTAACTGTAGTACACTAGAATCATCTAAAAAAAAATCATCTAAAACAACTGTGATATTAAAATAAACAAAGCTGAGACCTCATTAAGTCTCCCGAGCTATAAAAGAGCAATTCCTCTTCCTCTGGGAAGTGAAAGAGTTGGACAATAGGAAAGAAGGAAAAAGCAGTGTAGCTGAATGCTTGAAGAGTGAAGCACTGAAGCTCTCCGAAAACTACTTCACAATGGCAGTGATCCATTGCAAATACAGTTTAATATAGAGAGAGCACATCCAACGGCTCGCGCGCCGCGTGGGTTGAAACCACATGGCCATTTCTCCATTAATTCCGGAGAGGAAGAGAAAGAGAGAGAGAGGCAGAGCAGAGAAATGCGGAGTGACTTGCATGTCACCAGTGCGAGGTGGAAAAGCTCTACAAACAGTTCAATACCACTGCCACTGTCCAAACAGCCCGCTCCACTCATTAATTTTAAAAAGTTGTGTGAATCTGCCTTGAACAGTAAATATTTAACCAGCACTCTGCATCGGCTGGCCCTCGTAAGCTCAACTTTAAACACACACACACATGCAGGCGCTCAGACACGCATGCACCGAGAGCGGCTGAAAACTAATTACCAGAGGCAGAGCCACTTGTCGGCCGCCACAAGAAATAGAAGGTCAAGAGAGTCAGTTCGGCTCTGACAAACAGTCACGCTACTGAATGATACAAATTAGCCATAGGGCAACTCTCTCGCTCTGCCATTACGCGCCAGGAGAGAAGAGAGCGGCATGATCCATACATCAGCGCGTGATCGTTAAGATGCTCGAAAAGGGAATGCTATGAATACAAGAGTCGCTGGAATGAGGCGGACTTTCTTACAGGGGACTTAATGATGTGTTTCTCAAGCCCTTTAACCATATACTGTGAATATTCCAGCAGCTCCTTCAAACTTTGTTTCATTATTGACCTCTGGCCCGAGGAGGATCTGGCAAAGCAGATGCGGAGCGATGCAGTAATGCTGCATATAAAAGGTTCTGCCGCAAAGTCGAGCGCCGGCTTGATGGATTTCTGGGTTCGGCTCGACGATTTAGCAGACGTGCCTCTTGGACTTTAAATGACAGGAAATATTTTACCTCCTCTCGTGACGGGGTGAAACGTATCAATCTGACCGGACGGAGAGGGGAGGGAGGGTCATTTTGGGGAAATGAGAGCTGGTTTGCGGATGGAGCGATTGATAGTTCAGAGAGAGAAAAATGCTACTGGGAGAGGGGGAGTCTCTGGTGATCGCCGCAGACTGATGGATGACCAATGGGGTGTGATTTGCAGGGATGACTTGATAAAGAAGATGAGTGAACATCAGTGAGAGTTTAAAAATGAGTAGTGGAGGAAAAAAAAAAAAAAAAAAGTCAAGTATGAGGGAAAGTCACATTGTAAACTTCACTTCTTGAAGTCATACAGCAGCAGAAGTGATATTAAAAGATGAAATGGTTCGGGTTGTGGCTTGGTGGTTCTGGCACATCGTGTGTTTGAATTTGGCCAATACTGAGTGGTTGTTGCTTGGAGATGAACAACGACTGATTCTGCTTTGAATTCATCTGTAACTACTTTCGTTGGCAAAAATAGACAAAACAATCGTGTAAAATGTAAGCTACTCAATATTAAGTTTTATAAACATTCAGGTTTTGCAGAAATGTAGAAATGTTGCCTTCTTTTGCAAAACTGTTTCGCTCCCCCAAGAAACTGCTTCAGTCCATTTCTTAGCAAACACAAAGTTCCTCAAAGAAACGCAATGCTTTTGTGAGAAAATGCAAATGTTTTGTGGAAAAGTAACGTTATTTGACGAACGCACTGGTTTTGTAAGAAAACGCAAAGTTTCTTGAGAGAATGCAAATGTTTTGCAAGAGAACGTAAATGTTTTGTGAAAGAATGCAACGTTTCTTGGGGAATGCAATGCTTTTACAAGAGAATGCAAAATTTCTAAATGGTTTTGCAAAAGAACAAATATTTTGCAAGACAACGCAAATTTTCTCAAGAGTACGCAAATGTTTTATGAGTGTATGCAAAGATTCTCAACAGAATGCAATACTTTTATGAAAGAACGCAAATGTTTTGCAGGAGAATGCAGTGTTTCTTGGGGAACGCAATGCTTTTGGAAGAGAATGCAAAGTTTCCAGAGGGAATGCAGTAGTTTTGCAAGACAATGCAAAACTTTTACAAGAGAACACAAAGTTTCTTGAGGGAACACAATACTTTTTGTGAGAAAATCCAAATGTTTTGCATGCCAATTTTCTTGAGGGAATGCAATACTTTTGCAAAAGAACGCAAATGTTTTACGTGCAAATGCAAAGATTCTCAAGGGAATACAATACTTTTCCAAGAGAATGCAAATGTTTTGTGAAAGAATGCAAAATTTTGCGGAGGAATGCAATGCTTTTGAGAGAGAACCAAAACGTTCTGCAAGAGAATGCAAAGTTTCTTGAGGCAACACAATACTTTTGCAAGAGAATGCAATGTTTCTTGAGGGAATGCAATACTTTTGCAAGAGAATGCAAATGTTTTGCAAGAGAACGCAAAGTTTCTTGAGGGAACACAATACTTTTGCAAGGTAGTGCAAATCTTTTGCAAGAGAACAAAGTTTCTTAAGGGAATGCAATACTTTTGCAAAAGAATGCAAATGTTTTGCAAAACAATGCAAATTCTTAAAGGAAGACAATACATTTGTAAGAGAATGGAAAGGTTTTCTGAAAAAATGCAAAGACTCTCAAAGGAATGCAATACTTTTAAGAGAGCACAAATGTTATGCAAGAAAATGAAAATGTTTTGTGAGAAAACGCAACATTTCTCAGGAGAACGCAGTACTTTTGCAAGGTTACGCAAATGTTTTACGAGCGTACGCAAAGTTTCTTGAGGGAATGCAATAATTTTGCAAGAGAATGCAAAGTTTCTCAAGAAAACTCAATACTTTTGCGAGGGAACGCAAATCTTTTGCAAGAGAACGCAAAGTTTCTCAATGGAACGCATCACATTTGCAAGAGAATGCAAAGATTTTATGAGTAAACACAAAGATTGTCGAGGGAATGCAATACTTTTCAGAGAGAATGCAAATGTTTTGTGAGAGAACACAACATTTCTTGAGGGAATGCAATACTTTTGCAAGAGAATGCAAATCTTTTGCAAGAGAACACAAAGTTTCTTGAGGAAATGCAATACTTTTGCAAAGTAGCGTAAATCTTTTGCAAGAAAACAAAATTTCTTGAGGGAATGCAATACTTTTGCAAAAGGATGCAAATGTGTCGCAAAACAATGCCAATTCTTAAGGGAATGCAATACTTTTGCAAGAGAATGGAAATATTTTACTAACAAATGCAAAGACTCTCAAGGGAATGCAATACTTTTGAGAGAGAACGCAAATGTTCTGCAAGAGAACAAAAAACGTTTTGAGCGCAAATGCAAAGTTTCTTGAGGGAACGCAAATCTTTTGCAAGAGAACGCAAAGTTTCTCAAAGGAACGCAATACTTTTGCGAGAAAACAAACATTTTACAAGGGAATACATAAGCACTCAAATATAAATCACCATGTTACACATTTAAACAGTTTAAGTAGTTTTCAGAGTCTTAAAATCTGTTATTTTTTACACTACTATTATGACCAATGTCAGGTTACCACATTTTGTGGCATATTAAATGATATATGCCAGAAGCTATGGCTACAATGGGAGTTTTCACACAGAACTGCAAAAATTCTGAATATGCTGTAAGCAAACGTACATAACCTCAACATGTGATTCAGGGGAGTTTCTGGTGTCAGCACGTCTTCACAGTTTGGCTAATGTCTGACCTGGTGCTTACAGTCATGAAGTAATGGCCTGATCGTATAGGCCACCTGGTGTTCATTTAAACTATAGGAAATATCCCACACACAAATCCACGCATGAATACCAGCGCCGAGCACTCCCACAGCCAGCTGCGGACCGCTATTTGATGGAGAAAGCATGTTTCTGGTTAGCACAGCCGCAGGAGTGAAATCCTGAAAATCCCAAAGTCAGATCCTCACCATTAACCAAATTCAATTTGTCATTTGAGTAATTATCCATGATGGTAAGAGCCCGACAATCATTCCTGATGAAGGGGGAAAATAGAGGATGAAAGACAGAAAGGGAGAGAAGGAACGTGAAGAAAATAAAGGTGGAGGACATCAGAAATTGTTCCTCAGCTGGTTGCTGTGATGTGGTGAGAGGGAGGACAAACACACACGCACACAGACACACAAACGTAGTGTTTGTGCCAGTATGGACGGCTGTGTGAAGCTGTCCTGGGACTGGTGGGAGAGAGAAAGGCTCGCTAGTTCTTGGCAGAGCGGCTGAACATCTGCATTTGGGCGTCACAAGGGGAAAACCACGTTCTTCAGAGAACCGGCCTCGCGAGCTCCGGGTAGAATACATTTGGAGGTCAGCGTGTGTGGAACAGGAATTATCAAAGAGAAAAAAGTCAAATGAAAGGAAAAGAAAGTGTCCAAACATGCAGAACGGACCACGGAGTCACGACCCGAACACAAAGCGAGAGACAAAACGCCTGTAAATGTCAGAGCTGCAAACGCTGAATATTTGCACACTTATCTAACCAGCTCTGAGAATTCACCATAAGTTGTTTACATACATCTTTAATCGCCTCAATATCAACATTTCAAAGCACGCTTGAACATGCACCAGTGCTAAAATGCGAAGGCGATCCAAACCCATGCGGTTTTCTATTGCTTGGGTTGGATGGTCAAACATAGACATGTGTTGTCTAAATTACCACTAACTTTCTTAATCATCACTTTTGTCTCGCGCACAGATAATCACACGTGCCTGCTGTCTTCCGGCATAAACGTTAATTACGAATGATTAAATATCTCACTCCCGCTTGGAGACGGAGGTATATCTCCGGCTCGCTGTCAATCAAATGCAACATGCGCACGCAAAAACCACTGCATCACAGAGCAGTACGTTCTCGAAAACTTTTTATGTTTCTTTTCCACATTTCCAAACAGTCGAGCTGAGAAGTTATCTGAATGCATAAACTTCAGGTGTCAACAGCGGTGGGACGAGAATAAAGCAAAAATCAATCAATAAATCAATAAAAATAACTTGTCTTTCTAGGGCACATCATTTCTGGGTCTGGAGAATGAGATTATGCCCATGCCTGGTTTTGCTAATTATGTAAGGGAATACTCGGATCCTTGAGCTGTCTGTCAGAGCGCTACCCCAGGTGATCCAGAAATGAATGTTTATCTTGGACCTTCAAAAGGAAATGACATCATGAAGGCGTCCAGAAAACAGGAAGGAAAGATGCTGCTGGCAGTTATAGTCTGTGGGAAGAAGAGAGAAGAGAGCTGAGCTACAAAAATAAAGGAATGCAGTTATTGTTTTTCATCTGTTTTTTTTTTCTTTCCTTTTTCTTTTTGTTTTGTTAACCAATTATAATAATAAAACAAAAAGTTAGACTTTAATAATTATTTATATTTAAACCAATGAATATCATTATTAACAATATGAGCTTGCAAAAAGCTACTCAAATGAAAAAAGAAAAAAATTCAGAATGAAATGATTATTTTAAAATCATTCCAAATTGCAATGCAGTTAAATGCAATATGAAAAAAGAAAAACAAAAACAAAACAAATTGTATTAGGGGGGAAATTCTGCCAAATTTTATCCCACTGGGAATGTTCAATAATTATTTAGTTTGTGATCAGAGAAATAAAATAAAATAAAATAAAATAAAATAAAATAAAAATACTACTTAAAAAAAAAAAAAAACATTTAAATATACATTTATTTCATACTAAATACACTGCAAAACCATGAACATATTTATTGGCATATCACTATAATATTATAGTTAAACTTTATTTGGATTTTTTTGTTGCTGTTGTTGTTGTTGCACAATGCACATTTTAATACTATGGCTAAAATGTTTTTTAACATCACTATTAATATGGATTGTATGATCCCAGTATAATATCAGTCTTTAAATGCAATATATTTAAAGTATACTTGCAATAGTTAAACTTTAGCACAATCAAGCACACAAGTCTATCTTTAGTTGGACCTCAGCACTATTTCTGGACAATTAAAGTACATTAAGCACAAAATGAGTTGTTCCAATTGCCCAGACTTTAAGTATACCAGTTTAGTATACCAAGTACAGCTGCAGGGTATTTTTATTAAGCACATAAATATGTAAATGTATTTGTAAAATACTTAGCACAAAATAAATGTATTTCAAATACATTTTAGCTTTTTTTCCCCACTAGGGAATGGATGAATGAATGAATGACATGTGCAAAGGTTCCTGCAATTTTGGAAAGTTCCAGTTAATATCTGTCCATCTGTAAAGTCGTATGTAAGTAAAAGGG